>CM030190.1:2065509-2068009 GCA_017639675.1 Aplochiton taeniatus
GGGGGGGGGGGGGGGGGGGGGGGGGGGGGGGGGGGGGGGGGGGGGGGGGCAGTGGAGCAGGGCCCGTGTAACAGAAAAAGGGAGGGGAAAGAGAGAGAGAGAGAGGAGAGAGAGAGAGAGAGATAAGGAAATAGATAGTGTGTGTGGGACAGTCAAGAGAGCTATAAGGGGGGTTTCCCTGGTGATTGTTCCCATAAGAACATGTTGACATGAAGCTGACAGAGCGTTTTCAAGGTTAAAAGCCGAGTCAAAGGGGAGAGGAGAGAAGAGGAGAGGAGAGGCACTGTCCTCAGATCAAACGAAGAAAATTACCTCATATCCTGTATTCTCCACCTCTCAAAATATCCGGTATTCCAGCAAGCAATGAACTCCCAGGATGAACCCCCCCCCCCCCAATTATCAACTTTTTCTTAATTATCCTAAAAAGGAAAGCCTTTTTTCTTCCAGCTCAATTCACACTTCTCCAATTAAAGCAAGAATCCGTCTAAGATGCCAGGAAAAACATAGACGACAAAATTCATTTGAGGAATAAGAATGACTTCAAAAATACTTTTGATGTAGAAAATAATACAGGAAGAAAGTCATTGCTAAGGCAAGGGCAGGAATGTAGATGGATGCTCTTTATTGACATTCTAAAGATAATTGATGCAGGAACTAGACTGTGTCACACCAGGTCACATGGAAAAGGCACCGGAGGGGTTCGAAGACAGACGTCAGACTTAACTTAGAAAACACTCAAATAGTCCATTTTCCATCCCTGTGGCGTGTGTGAGAGAGGGGGGATGAGAGGAGAGAGAGAGAGACAGAGACACCATCCCTGTGGCGTGTGTGCGTGAGAGAGAGTAAGATGTAGACACTAGATTGTGTTAAAAGTTGGTCCGTTTTCCCCTACAATTCCAGCAGAGATTTTTCACAAATTAAAATCCCACCTCTAGCGTAAGAGACAGCTATGCTATTGCAACTTTCCCATAATCCCCTGGAATCCAGTTTAGAAGCCAAGCTCGTCAGTTAAGGGGGGGGGGGGGGGGTTGTTGTCCTGAATTCTCAGAGTTGCGTGCTAACCTTTCCGCTTGCAGCAAACAGGATATGGCTAAGGGAGAAAGAGTGTATGTATTGGTTGTATTGGTAACCAGTCACACACACTCAGTGTTATGTAACCTAGCAGCGTACGGTTTGGGGGTCTGGGAAGGCAGCCAGGAACTCCAGCTTTGCATGTTAAGGATCAATCTTCCCAATCCGGAAAAGACCTGCAGTATGGGACGCAAGCCAGACTTACACAGCCCCCCCCCCCCCCTCCCAACTCCTCCTCCTCCTCTAACTGGGAGCAGCCAGACTTAACACAGTCCCCCCCCCCCCCTCCTCCTCCTCCTCCTCCTCTTCTAACTGGGAGCAGCCAGACTTAACACAGCCCCCACCTCCTCCTCCTCCTCTCACTGGGACTGCCAAGCCAGGGGGAAGTTGATCACGGCATCACGAACGCCTGCACAAAGGCAGACTGCCCCAAACAACCTGCAGCGCACACACAGCCCCCGTTTCTCCTGCAGTCCCCTGAGCGCGGCACCAGAACCACGGCCTGTCCTACAAAACAACAACGCCGCCTCATCGGAGAGAATCACACGCAGCCTCGGAGGAGGACGGACTGGGCCCCGCCCCGTCACCACGACAACGGGGAGGACTGGCAGCCCGCCCTGTCCGCGTCCCAGATGCGGGTGTTTGAATGACGGCTCCAGCTCCGCCAGCCTTCCCCCTCATTGAGACCGGCTCAGCTTTACAGAGCAAAGGCCAGTCACCCACAGACAGACTGCACTACCTTGCTGCCCCATATGTTCAAAAAGGAGCCCCCCTCCCATGCCTAGCCAACAGCCCCCCCCCCCCTCACACACACACACACACACACACAAACACACACGTCAGCTCCAAATCAAATCCAGTCTGGCAGATCTGGGCAAACTATGAAGCAGGATTCAGTTCAGGGTGTCTGAAAGGCTGCTCAGAGCTGACCACTAGGGGGCGCATTGGAGGCTGTTGTTCTCTAGAGACACATACAGAAAAGCTGATAGCGTCGAGCCACTTTCAGTAAGGAAGGCCTAGATGATCTACTTTCACACTCCTTGTACAACAAGCCCTTGCCTTTCTGGAATAAAGTGGTGTTTTAGTAGAAAATATTTAATATATATAATATATTAAATGGAGCCAAAGACTTTTTGTAGGTGGAAACTGAATTATGAACGTGAAGATCAAACTAGTGTGGATAGATTTGTTGGTTTAGAAGGATGTTGTGAGCTTGGCAGTTAGACAAAGTCACCCTTCTCTGAAAAAGAGGAAGCAGGAGACTAAGATACAGGTTGTGAAAGAAGTCCTTTTTTCAATCCTTCACAAATTGCCTACTCGTTACGCTACAATTCAGAACACGTCTGATCGTAAAACCCAATACTATCTGTTGGACTGCAGGGATAGTTTGTAGGTGTGCGTGTGGGCATGTTAGTGTGTGTGTGTGTGT
>CM030190.1:2073009-2078009 GCA_017639675.1 Aplochiton taeniatus
GTCAAAGGGCGCCAGGGCAGGAGCAGGGTCGCTGTCTGTGTGGTGGACGGGGGATGGGACGGGGGGTGTTAAGCCGTCCAATCATGTTGCAAAGAAACACTTCCTGTTTACACAATGTGTAAACAGTGTTGCCCCACGGAAACCGAACAGTTAACTGACCGATCAACAGTTCGCGAGAGAGGGCGACACACACACACACACACACACACACACACACACACACACACACACACACACACACACTCAAAGAGTAAAGAGTTGCAGGCACTAATGAGGTCACATACTGGGTCTACTTATGGCAAAACAAGGGTTATTAGCAAATCTTAACCAAACACATTGGCCTAATCAGTGAGCTTTGTGTTTTGTGTGTTGTGTGTGTTCGTGTCAACTTGTGTGTGTGTGTGTGTGTGTGTGTCAGTGTATTGTGCGTGAGTCAATGTGTGTGTCAGTGTGTGTGTGTGTGTGTGTGTGTGTGTGTGTGTGTGTGTGTGTGTGTGTACTTGCAAGCATTCTTGTGTGGCCTTCACACGCACTAAAAATCAATAATAAATTATTCCAAATGGAAAACAAATTGAGAGCTGAGTTTATTATGGCTGATTAAAATGATCAGTAATCTTATTTCCAGAGAATGTAGGGCTCTATGAAAAGCTAATCTCCTAGGTAGAATGTAGTGCTCAATGAAAAGCTAAACTCCTAGGTAGAATGTAGTGCTCAATGAAAAGCTAAACTCCTAGGTAGAATGTAGTGCTCAATGAAAAGCTAAACTCCTAGGTAGAATGTAATGCTCTATGAAAAGCTAAACTCCTAGGTAGAATGTAATGCTCTATGAAAAGCTAAACTCCTAGGTAGAATGTAATGCTCAATGAAAAGCTAAACTCCTAGGTAGAATGTAGTGCTCTATGAAAAGCTAAACTCCTAGGTAGAATGTAGTGCTCAATGAAAAGCTAAACTCCTAGGTAGAATGTAGTGCTCTATGAAAAGCTAAACTCCTAAGTAAAAAGCCTGCCGTGTCATAGCCAGGATGTTAAACCGCATGGCATATACTCACACACCCATAAAGAGCAGAAAGACACACAGACACACACACACACACACACACACACACACACACCACACACACACACACACACACACACACACCACACACACACACACACACACACACACACACACACACACACACACACACACACACACACACACACACACACACACACACAAAAAGCCTGCTGCATCATTGCCTGGGTGTTAAACCGCAAGGCATACACTCAGACATTCTGAATTTACCTCAGGGTAATAGTCTATATAACATACATTCATAATCATAAGGCACTCTGAAGTTAGCTCAGGGTAATAAGTCTTTATAGTATAAAATCATAAGCCAATTTAAATTTAGCTCAGGGTAATAAGTCTTTATAGTATAAAATCATAAGACCTTATGGATTTAGCTCAGGGTAATAAGTCTTTATAGCATACATTCAAAATCATAAGACCTTATGGATTTAGCTCAGGGTAAGAAGTCTTTACAGTGTCCACCTAACTGGCTGGCAGAAGGGATCTTTGTATTTTCCTGCTTGCTATACAGGAAAGGAAGCCATTTCTAACATTCCCATGTGGTCATTTTTGCTGACCTGTCAGAAAACACCTTGATGCCAGACACAAAGTGTTGGACGAAAAAAATAATAAATAACACTGACCACATTCTCTCTCTCTCATACTCGATCATGCGTCCCACACACCTGTATGCCATTCATGAGAAGCAGCAAACTTATTGAAACGCCTACACGTTTTTTTTTTTTTAATTCTTTCCAAGGTCCAAAAAACCTTCAAAGACGTCCTAGCTATATAAATCACACTTAGGTTTCATCCATCCACCTCCATTTTTGCTTAGCCAAGCAAGGTTGCAGTGAATCGTAGGACGTGCACATGTAAACACGGCAAAAGGAACAACCTGTACTTAAACAGACAAAAAGCTAGCCTCAATAGATTAGTCAGTATAATGCTGACATCCAATAATACTGAAAACAAACTGCTTTGGCCCCTCAAGAGCTAAATCGCTCCACAGCGTCGAAATTGTAACTGGCTAGCAGAACTCAGAGTACTTGGATAGGGCCAGTGTAGGTGTTTAACCTAATCACCAAGTCCATGAAGTCTCTTCCCAGTCAGCTAAGGAAATGGTGGGTTCCTATTGGTGGCTGTGTAAAAGGTGAACGGGATGGAATCATTTCATTGGCTACTTGCCTTACCTTGCTGGCACACAACGGAACCCATTAGTACAGGCTGAGAGGGAGATAAAAACCAACCACTAAATATGTCTGGAGGCTAAAATATATGAAATCCAAAGACCTGAGCTCGAGAGCATATTATTTAATAGCGCTGGTGTGCGGAGAAGGATTTAATAAACCATATTGAGCACCAGATATAGCTGGCCAATTTTCCTGGGCCCAATGAGAGGCAATGACAACATTACTCAAGCAAAAAAGCACTCGACCATGCACACATACAAATCGGAGAGCACAAAAGCTGCCAGCTTTTAATATGTTTTATCACATAACGCCACAACGAGAGGGGTTGGAAAAAGCTTTTGGATTTAACGCTGAGGCTGCCGCAGTGGATCAAACAGTGACAGCGCTGTGACACCTACTGCGATTTCCAGCAGGGCCTCAAAAGGCTTGGGTAGTAGTAAGTGTTGTATTTAATGTGTAGTGGTAGTAGTATGTGTTTGTATTTCAAATGCAGTAGTAGTAGTACGTGTCTGTATTTAATGTGTAGTAGTAGTAGTAGTAGTATGTGTTTGTATTTACTGTGTAGTAGTAGTAGTAGTATGTGTTTGTATTTAATGTGTAGTAGTAGTAGTAGGTGTTTGTATTTCATGTGTAGTAGTAGCAGTAGTAGGTGTTTGTATTTAAAGTGTAGTAGTTGTAGTAGTAGTAGTAGTAGGAGTATGTGTCTGTATTTAATGTGTAGTAGTAGTAGTAGTAGTAGTATGTGTTTGTATTTAATGTGTAGTAGTAGTAGTAGGTGTTTGTATTTCATGTGTAGTAGTAGCAGTAGTAGGTGTTTGTATTTAAAGTGTAGTAGTTGTAGTAGTAGTAGTAGTAGGAGTATGTGTCTGTATTTAATGTGTAGTAGTAGTAGTAGTAGTAGTATGTGTTTGTATTTAAAGCGTAGTAGTAGTAGTATGTGTTTGTATTTAAAGTGTAGTAGTAATAGTATGTTTGTATTTAAAGTGTAGTAGTAGTTCACAGTATCTGCAGGATAAACAGGTGAGATTGCATGTCGCTGACTAAGAGCCCTTTGCTAAGGTACTAGGTTCTTCTCCCCCTATCTCACCCCGACACTTACCCTTCTGGTATTATCAAGAACCTTGGGGTCGGGCCGGCCGTAGTTGGGGGGGTTTGCGTGGGGGTCGTACCCCAGGCGGGACAGCATGGGGGCGATGACGGCCATGTCCCTCAGCACGTCCCCGGGGATCTTCCCCACCCACTTTGACAGGGCCTCCACGTTGACCGGCTTGATGACCTGGTCAGTGGACCGCTCCACCCTGCAGGGACACACAGCCAGGCAAATCAAACGCAAGCCAGTCAGCTATTAATACAGGACAGTTCTTATTGGAGGGCAGGTTCACATCGCTAGGTAGGGCCATTACGGTTTGTCCAACATCACGCATTCGGCTTACGCCTGCTGCAGCATCCGCTTAATTGGCGAAATGCCTGCTTGTTGTTGCTGTTTGGCAAACACAACTTAAACAGCTCAGCCACTGGGCAGACTGTGACTAGTGACTAATAGTCACGCCCTCCGTAGCTAAGCTGTAGTAGCCTTAGGTAGACTCTGTGACCCATTACTGATGGTCACACCCTCTGTAGCTAAGCTGTAGGAGCCTTAGCCAGACACTGTGACCAGTCACTGATGGTCAGACCCTCTGTAGCTAAGGTGTAGGAGCCTTAGCCAGACACTGTGACCAGTCACTGATAGTCACACCCTCTGTAGCTAAGCTGTAGGAGCCTTAGCCTTAGGTAGACTGTGACCAGTCACTGATGGTCACAGCCTCTGTAGCTAAGGTGTAGTAGCCTTAGCCTTAGGTAGACTGTGTGACTAGTCACTGCTGGTCACAGCCTTCCCTCTGGGTAGTCTCTTACTCAGAGGAAAACCGCCACCTTAATTGACTTTAATTGGATCATGAGACACAATTAAAGATGGCTCCCGCAGTGAGTCTCTCCACAAGCTGCCAGTAAGTAGGGCTGAATTGATGACCTCCTAACGTAGCCGATTATCCCCATCGCAGAGCAGCACAGTTTAACCCTCGCCAACCTTTAACACACAGTGGAGGGGGGGAAGTGAAGGAGGAGATAGGGGGGGAGTGAAGAGAGAAGGGGTGGAGGGGAGTGTGAGAAACATTACATACAGAGGGTTAGAGGGATAAATGTAGTGCAGTGTTCTAAGTGACACCAGAAACGTTAAATACAGAGGGTTAGAGAGGTAAATGTAGTGCAGTGTTCTAAGTGACACCAGAAACATTACATACAGAGGGTTAGAGAGGTAAATGTAGTGCAGTGTTCTAAGTGACACCAGAACCATTACATACAGAGGGTTAGAGGGGTAAATGTAGTGCAGTGTTCTAAGTGACACCAGAAACATTACATACAGAGGGTTAGAGAGGTAAATGTAGTGCAGTGTTCTAAGTGACACCAGAAACATTACATACAGAGGGTTAGAGGGGTAAATGTAGTGCAGTGTTCTAAGTGACACCAGAAACATTACATACAGAGGGTTAGAGGGGTAAATGTAGTGCAGTGTTCTAAGTGACACCAGAAACATTACATACAGAGGGTTAGAGGGGTAAATGTAGTGCAGTGTTCTAAGTGACACCAGAAACGTTACATACAGAGGGTTAGAGGGGTAAATGTAGTGCAGTGTTCTAACTGAAATTATAGGAAAAGTTAATACCTCGTTTCTTGTTTTAGTGCTTCACATGTAAAGCACTTTGAGCTGTATTTTAT
>CM030190.1:2085509-2097193 GCA_017639675.1 Aplochiton taeniatus
AAGAGTGAGAGAGGGGGATGAATTGAGTTTGGAAAGAGTGAGAGAGGAGGATGAATTGAATTTGGAAAGAGTGAGAGAGGAGGATGAATTGAATTTGGAAAGAGTGAGAGAGGGGGATGAATTGAGTTTGGAAAGAGTGAGAGGGGGGGGTGAATTGAGTTTGGAAAGAGCAAGAGAGGGAGAAAGAATGGAAGGTTTTGACCTTGAATTTTTCACAAAAAAAAAAAAAGAAAGACTTGCGAGTGTTCTCACGTGCAGACAAAAACAAGAAGTGGAGCCAAACGTCTGCTGGGATTGTGGAATGGGGCTCCGTTTCACCACCGCACGACTGGGGGGGTCTGGGGGGGGGGTATGGGGTCTGGGGGGGGGGTGGGGGGGGGGGGGGGGGGTCCTGGGGGCGTTGTATGGGGTCTGGGGGGGGGGGGGGGTATTGGAGGGGTTTGTCTTTTTGTGTTTCCTCGACAAGTTCCAGAGTCGAACCTTTCAAATTTCCAGACGCTGAAACCACTCTGACAGGACGTAAGTCTACTAGGAGCAAAAGCAGTCAGAGCTTAGTGGGAAAAGTACAAAGTATTTTCTTTTGTGTACTTTAGGTGACTAATAACACACTTTCTGTTCCTTGTGTTGCGCGCAAGGGTATTTAATTCCCATGTGTTGGGTGATGAATGAAGGTTTTGGAAGCTTTGTGAAAACATACAGGATCCAGGGGGAGCTCTTCTACATTTCAGCCCTCGCCTGCACTGAGCCTCAGTAAAAAGAAAACAGAACCGAAAAAAGAGAAAGTGTTAAGGCTATTAGCCAAAACATGAACAACTACTTGTTTCTCTCCCAGCTGGAACAGCTGTGTCAGGCTCAACAAACACCGATATGAACATAGTGACCAAACCCCTCACCAAAATGAACACAGTGACCAAGCCCCTCACCGATATGAACATAGTGACCAAACCCCTCACCGATATGAACATAGTGACCAAACCCCTCACCAAAGTGAACACAGTGACCAAGCCCCTCACCGATATGAACATAGTGACGAAACCCCTCACCGATATGAACACAGTGACCAAACCCCTCACCAAAGTGAACACAGTGACCAAACCCCTCACCGATATGAACATAGTGACCAAACCCCTCACCGATATGAACATAGTGACCAAACCCCTCACCGATATGAACATAGTGACCAAACCCCTCACCGATATGAACATAGTGACCAAACCCCTCACCGATATGAACATAGTGACCAAACCCCTCACCAAAGTGAACACAGTGACCAAGTCCCTACCGCCGAAACACACCAAAAGTCTTTAATAACAACAGATTTATGAGTGTAAGCAAAGTCAGACGCAGAAAAAAAACGCACATAATACATGTAACATGGCTGACAACTCAATACAAATATCTTCTCTCAGCCCACTGGTAAACTCTCTCTCTCTCTCTCTCTCTCTCTCTCTCTCTCTCTCTCTCTCTCTCTCTCTCTCTCTCTCTCTCTCTCTCTCTCTCTCTCTCTCTCTCTCTCTCTCTCTCTCTCTCTCTCTCTCTCCTCTCTCTCTCTCTCTCTCTCTCTCTCTCTCTCTCTCTCTCTCTCTCTCTCTCTCTCTCTCTCTCTCTCTCTCTCTCTCTCTCTCTCTCTCTCTCTCTCTCTCTCTCTCTCTCTCTCTCTCTCTCTCTCTCTCTCTCTCTAAGAGTTACGACTCAAACAAGGGGGCTAGTCCAATCTTGTTCTAATGCGAGGGGAATGTTTCACTGCCTGACCCGTACACCACGCATACCTTGTGGGCCCCGGTTATGAAAAAGCCTTGGGCAGAAAAAAACAAAACAGGGTTGGTTCAGCCACCATGACATCACTCAATGAGCCATTAAACAAACAAGCAACACAGTTGGGAAAGCGATGTCTCCTAAAATGCAAACCTCCCAAGTGACCAGAGCCAAATGGAACGCATCCACTTTCAACCCCAGGCTGGAGACAACTTCCAGAAGCTGAAATGAAGTTGAAGGTTAGCGTTGCCATGGGCAGCAGAATCCAACCTCGCTAGCAACCTTCCCTTTCAGAAATCCACAATGTAACCTTGATAAACCAAGCATGTTATGTCTATTCTCCAAATTCTACTTTTATCACTGCCGTGTGTTTTAAGGAAGAGCATTGAAACTGGTTTAACCATCTCTGTCTGTCTGTCTGTCTGTCTGTCTGTCTGTCTGTCTGTCTGTCTGTCTGTCTGTCTGTCTGTCTGTCTGTCTGTCTGTCTGTCTGTCTGTCTGTCTGTCTGTCTGTCTGTCTGTCTGTCTGTCTGTCTGTCTGCATCCCTCCCTCCCTCCCTCCATCTCTTTCTGTATAGCTGAAATAGCTGAAACAAAAATCATTTGAACCTTTCATCTTGTAATCCCCCCCACCCCCCACATCATTCCAAAGTCTCCCGGCACAGTGCTTACTTGGACAGAGACACTCCTCCGGCTTTCCCGATGAGCTCTTCGTGGTGGAGCACGGCGTCGTTCCAGGGAATGTGGAGGAACTTGAGCAGCGTCCTCATCCACTTCTCCGGGTGGAGTACCAGCTGTTCGTAGTGTACGGGCAGGCATTTGTCACTGGCCTCCAGGCACTGAGTGTACATGGTCTCTATGGCCCGGTTCCACTTGGTCAGGCAGTCGCGGTAGCTGCCCAGGTCGAACCCGGCGATGGTCACCTTCCGGGAGATCATGGAGTGGACCGAGGCGCGGCCGTCGCGGATCATCAGCACGAACTTGGCGTGGGGGAAGATCTTGGCCAGGTAGGAGAGGGACTTGAGGGCGAAGGGGTCCTTGTTGCAGAGGAAGGCGGCGGGCTCGCCGTGCTTCACGATGACCTCCAGGAGGAAGGCCTGCATGGCGGCGTCCAGCACCTCGTCCGTCACCCCCGCCTCGTCCAGGCGCATCTTCTCCCGGCCCGAGCGGCTCCACATCTGCTTCATGGCCAGGATGCGGGGGATGACCCGCGTCTCCTCGCCGCAGCGCACCTCCGGGTGGGCGTCCAGCATGGCGCGCATCAACGTGGTGCCGCTCCGGGGCACGCCGCCGATGAAGACCAGCGGCATGTCCTTGTTGTAGACGAAGGGGCCGCTGAGGTTCTGGCCCGTCCGCAGCGTGGCGCCGCCCAGGGGGGGCAGGGGCAGCACCCCGCCCGGGCCCGAGCCGGGCGGGCTCCGCTCCTCGATGCGGTGGTGGCACTCCATGGCGTGCCGCCCCAGGTAGAAGACGGTGACGGAGCTGATGACCAGGCAGGCCACCAGCAGGTTCTGCTTCAGCTTGCCAAGCATCGCGGAGGCCGGAGCAGGGGAGGAAGGGGAGGAGGAGCGGAGAGGTAATCAGGGGGGAGAGAGGGAGGGAAGGGAGGAAGGATGAGGGGAGGGAGGAGGGAGGGAGGGAGAGAAAAACGGGGCGTCGCCGCCCTTCAAGACTGGCCTTGGGGGAGCAGGCTTGGATTGTGTTCCCCGGTGCTCAGCACTCGTCGGGTCCCTAGCTCCATGAGACCTGAGAAATGACAGAGCAGAGAAAAAACGTTAGCTTAGCATTCAGAGCAGAGGGATATGCTTAGCTTAGCTTTGAGAGCATGTGGAAAAGGTTAGCTTAGCATTCAGAGCAGAGGGATATGCTTAGCTTAGCTTTGAGAGCATGTGGAAAAGGTTACCTTAGCATTTAAAGCAGAGGGATATGCTTAGCTTAGCCAGAGTGAAATGGCTAGCTTACCGTTTAAAGCGTAGTGAAGTGGTTAGCTTAGCATTTAAAGCGGAAGGAAACGGTTAGCTTAGCATTTAAAAGCAGAGTGAAATGGTTAGCTTAGCATTTAAAGCAGAGTGAAATGGTTAGCTTAGCATTTAAAGCAGAGTGAAATGGTTAACTTAGCGTTTAAAGCGGAGTGAAACGGTTAGCTTAGCATTTAACATGTAGAGGCTGTAAGCTTAGGGCATAGGCCTTCAGTATGCATTCAATCAATATGTGACTCTTCATGATGCACTTCAAAGCAATATCAACTTTTTTATAATATAAACCTTTTTTGTAATGAAGCAAGTGTAAATGTCACTTATGTAAGGCTTTTATATCACTAAGATAGGTGTTTAAGAATGCATTTATCAATATCAACAAACATTTAGCGTTGCTTCCAATTCGTCCTACAATGTGTCCCTCCACTGGTTTCAAATTTTCCAGTCTGGCCCTCAGTGAAAAATGTTTGGACATCCAATAGGGTAACAATTAGCTCAGTGAAAAATGTTTGGACATCCCATAGGGTAACAATTAGCTCAGGGAAAAATGTTTGGACATCCCTGGCACAGGGCAATAATTAGCTCAGGCTGTAAAGCAGAGCTAGAAGGATATCTTTTGGGCGCAGAGGGAAGTGGTGAGATTAGATTTCAATGCAGAGGGGGGTGGGTAGTTCAGCCTTAAGTGTACAGTGACGTTGTTGCAGATGTAGCCTTCTACTACATTCACACACAACAATAACAAACTCTTTTTTATACTTCGCTAATGTAAATTTGCTTGGAATGTATTTGCCCAAATGAACAAGCAGTAGCCATACATAGATAAAAAGCCTTTTTAAAACGAGATGACTGACACGTCTTTGTGTCAGAAAACCATTAATTACCACATTCCCTAAACTTGACAAGCCTTTTCATTTGCTGGAAACAACTTGTGTGTGGAGAGAGAGAAAAGAGAGAGAGAGATAGAGAGATAGAGACACAGAGAGAGACGTAGAGAGAGAGACAGAGAGGCAGAGAAGCTTTACATCACAAACAAGCGGCGTCACAGAGAGCGCTGCAGGCTTAACGAGACAGAGTCCTAACAAATGAAGTGCAGCCACAGACGCCACAGACGCCACAGACGCAGGACAGAGACGTCAGCTCGCAGCACTTCAACCTCGTCCAAATATCTCCTGACACGTTGAGAAAGCGTAGCGACTCTGAACAAACAACGTCAGACACGTCCAGCCACACGAGGGACCAGTCTGTGCTCCCTTACACACACACACACACACACACACACACACACACACGCGACAAAAAATGAAACGTGTTGCATTGTCCTGGCTTTTTTTATTTTTTGTGTGTAGGCCGAAGGAACGTCAGATGCAAAGCACTTTCACACCATAGCCCACTGGTACAGAGGTTCCACTGCTGGAGGTTGGTGGATCGAACCACTCTCGTCTCAGAGGGAGGGAGGGAGGGAGGGGGGGGGGGGGGGGGGGGCGTCGGTGATGGGGTTAGAAGTCCTGCGGTTTCGCCTAACCAGAGCTACGCCTCCTGAACATATGGTCTGCCCCATACCGGGCCAGAGTGGGGTTATGGGAAGGACGGACTGACTGGAGGGGGGATGGTGGGGGGGGGGGGGGGGGGGGGTGGAGAGAGTCACAGCAGGTGACTTCAGAGGGGCAGCCTGCTAGCCGTCAGCTCCTCCAGTGTCAGCATAATAAGATCAGGTGGTAAGTATCAGCTGCGTGTCAATGAATTAAACATCTACTGGGGGGTCCACAGACGGGGGGGGGGGGGGGGGGGGTCACTCAAACGTATGCTTCATTTATTTTGGTGTGTTTTCTTCTTCAATGGTTTGCTCCATTATCAGGTATATCTACTGCGGTCCAGTCAGCGTAAGGTCTGAGATTTATTGCAGTGACACAGTGTTTTGTGAGTGGGTATCAAGGAAAACAATTCAAACCCCCTCACCCCAACCCCCCCAACCCGCACCCCCTCACCCCAACCCCTCCAACCCGCACCCCCGTTGCCTGATGGTTTTGATGCGTCTCAGACAGAAAGTGCTGAGTGTGTCTCTGGAGAAAGCAGCCGCAATGTGGTACGACCAGGGAGGCTGGATTACCTACATCCCTCTGCGGACACACGTGTACATATATATACACACCGATTTAAATCGTGTGTGATTAAATTGAAGCGCATAGCCTACATTGCACACAGAAAATGTTTCATTTTTGAGAACATCAAAAGCAAAAAAATAAATGGCTCACATACAGGCTGGGTCTTTGCAGTTTTTGCAGTGTTCACCTACGAATACAGTGCCTCCGTCCATTCATTCACAATAGAGGTGGGTTGATGACAGTTCTTTATTCCCACAGGGGACTAAGAATCACTTAGCCAAAGATACCACTAAACAGGCAGGATAATGAAAGAAATCTCTCAGCGACTTCCTCGTTCCAAAATCTCAAAGCTGTAATTATGGACTGGGCCCGCTACTACTGCCCTGCCTCTAACAGTGGCCTCCCCTTCACTGATAAGAGGGGAGGGAAGAAACGTTCTCTCCCCCTGCTCCCTGCTTTACATGGAAACCCGTGTTTAGGAATACCTCTTATCAGAACTGGCACCAGAGACCGCTCGCTATGGCAACCAAGCCAAAGCACAAACCAGAAGACAAAAAACATCACCAGAGATAAGGCATCATAACCAACAGAATATAACACGGCTATTCTCAGCCCACACTTCCTTTCATATCAAAGACAAACGGTCACTCTTTTGTTTCTTGGCGAGGCTCGCCAGGGACGGGAGACTGGCGGTCGATTGTAGATTAGAGAACAGGGGCCAGGAGAGCAGAGGTCTGTGTATCAAGGCACCATCTGTTTAACCCTTGGACACCATATTGCAAACCTCCTTCTCGTGGCCTAGAGAGGAGGGAGGTAGAGTGTCGTACATCTGGAGGCAAACCAACGGGAACGAGCAACAAACAACGATATGAACATAGTGACCAAGCCCCTCACCGATATGAACATAGTGACCAAACCCCTCACCGATATGAACATAGTGACCAAACCCCTCACCGATATGAACATAGTGACCAACCCCTCACCAAAGTGAACACAGTGACCAAACCCCTCACCAAAGTGAACACAAAGACCAAGTCCCTACCGCCGAAAACACACCAAAAGTCTTTAATAACAACAGATTTATGAGTGTAAGCAAAGTCAGACGCAGAAATAAAACGCACATTAATACATGTACACATGGCTGACAACTCAATACAAATATCTTCTCTCAGCCCACTGGTAAACTCCTCTCTCTCTCTCTCTCTTCTCTCTCTCTCTCTCTCTCTTCTCTCTCTCTCTCTCCTCTCTCTCTCTCTCTCTCTCTCTCTCTCTCTCTCTCTCTCTCTCTCTCTCTCTCCTCTCTCTCTCTCTCTCTCTCCTCTCTCTCTCTCTCTCTCTCTCTCTCTCTCTCTCTCTCTCTCTCTCTCTCTCTCTCTCTCTCTCTCTCTCTCTCTCTCTCTCTCTCTCTCTCTCTCTCTCTCCTCTCTCTCTCCTCTCTCTCTCTCTCTCTCTCTCTCTCTCTCTCTCTCCTCTCTCTCTCTCTCTCTCTCTCTCTCTCTCTCTCTCTCTCTCTCTCTCCTCTCGTCTCTCTCTCTCTCTCTCTCTCTCTCTCTCAACTTGCATCGGTAAGTCCGCCCACGTAAACTCACACTCTCTCTTGTGGAGCTGACCCAGAGAGCTGAGAAAAGAAGCCAGCCTGCCAACACTCCAGACTATTATGGTGGGTGTGACTGGGGGCCGAGACGTTACTCCCGACCCCCTCACCTGCCTTCCTGCCGTCCAGTTACCAGCAGCAGCAACAGCCTGAGACTGACATCCACAGAGGGAAAACCTAGACCCGTGCCTTCCACCCTGCGGGGCCCGCCGTCAAACGGAAGGGAAAATGGAAAAGCAAACAGCGTTGCCACGCTCACCAGGAAGGAATTCTGGAGGTTCAGCATTCCGATCTGGCACCGCCCGACTTACAACTGTGGTTAGGGCCGGGCCTACGCGCTCAGGTTACACCTTTCAAAGGGGCTGGAAATAAAGAATGCCACTGTGTTAATGAATTGAGACTACCCCCGTAACGTTTCAGAAACTGTATCCGGCTCACAGGGTACTCCTTCATTGATCTGTTAGGGCGGAGGAGGGATTCTCCCCGGAGCTGTGCTGTAACCAGAGAACATCCACACTTAATAACACACGCTTCACTTTTGGGGGGTGGGGGTGGAGGTGGGGTTCAGTGACTGACGAGAAAAAAAAAAGCTTCAGTACACAAACAACTGCTGTCACTCTGCTAGTTGAATATGACCTCAACCTGTGGCTGGGAGCTTATCATCCCATGTGTCTGAGCTAAACACAAACTATCAGTGACGTGCGTGTGTGCGTGTGTGTGTGCGTATCTCTGCTAACTGTGTGCATAGTGTTGAATTGCCCCCAGGGCTTAACCTTGAGGGATTACCTACAAGCCCAAGGGGGTGGTGTGGGGTGGCGGGGGGGGGGGGGGGGGGGGGGGGGGGGGGGGGGGGGGGGGGGGGGGGGTTTGGCGGTGGTTGAGCAAACAGAATATCCCTCCCCCATTATTTGGGTAAACCTTGTGTCAAGGCTGTCTCCTGGGCTTTCCTTTGCTGACGCACCTGTCAGTGTGTTTATAGTTGGATGCTGCCGATCTGGTCTACAGAAATGACAGGAAATTAGTCAGAAATGCAACTGGTATTAGAAATGAGTTGTATTTTTTTCCGCAGATTTAATTAAGGATGATGGGGAACGGTAAACTGTTATTGCTAACACCAGAACCTACAAAGCTCAATATTTCAATTACATTTTTGTATAAATTCGAGCTGCATCCTTTCAATAGATATTAAATCAAGCTCATGCATGATAATATCAAACTGCTGTTGTTGATGATATTTCCGCATTGTAAGCACACAGGACTGGGCTGAGGGAAGGGCCTCTTTACTCTACACGCTGAGAAGAACTCTTTTTCACAGAGTTAGGACTTCCCTTTCCATATAGGAAGCTACAAACGACCCACAGCATCGCAGGGAAACAAGGGACATATTTCACCCCCCCCCCCCCAAACATGACAACCATTTGCATTTCAAAATGGAGGTCATGAACAGTGGGGGTTTGTCAGCTGTAGTGGACGGTCAGAGTAGTCCACTAAACCATTAGCCCTCCTACTTGAAAAGTACTGCTTCAGGAATGTCCTCAGTGGTCTGAATGATTCATTAATGAATTAATGAATGATGTGCAACCGTCTCTGAGCCTGTCTCTCCAATGAGGACTTGAACCATGGAACAAGTTGTCAAAAACTGACTTAGCTGCATACTCAGGACACAATTGTGTTTGAAGAAAAGAAAAGAAAAAAAAACTATTTTAGGCATCCTCTTTGATAAGCCTATGCTGGCATAAGAAAACTGACTTAGCAGCATACTCAGGACACAATTGTGTTTGAAGAAAAGAAAAAAAATACTCTTGTGGGCATCCTCCTTGATAAGCCTATCCTAGCATAAGTAGCGTTTAGCATGATCATGGAATGCTAAAATAACAGCTGCAATAGAAAAGATGAGTCGGCGATCAATTAACGGAAAGCATTTCGATCAGCAACGCCCACCAGGGGCAAAGATGTGTTACCTTTATCATTAGCATTAGCTTTAGCATTAGCTCCAGATTAAATGTACGTCTCAACTCAGCCTGCTCCTTAACAGCCAACTACACATCACAAACCATTATTACAGATCGTACTGTAGACATGAGTGATAGCACTGACAGGTCAGATGAGCTGCCAGCATTAAGGCTCTTAAAGTGACTAACCGTCTCCATGTGTAGCCCTATGGTATAATAAGCATGTGATTTGTTTTAAAGGTTTAACTCTGAACCCTTTCTTGGAATGTAAACCCTTTCTCGAGAATGGGAAGGATTTGTTAAGCCTCGTTCTTTGCTTAGGAATTTGATTTGCTATGTAGACTCTGGAAGAAAACCAGCCTGGAAAACATAACTTCTACATAGATATAAAAAATTGTATGCACACAACAAGTGCCTACCATTCCTAACAGAAAGTATTCTGACCATATCGTTATCATAACCTTTTCCCTGATTTGAAACAGAGATTTAAACACAATGGTTAAAAAAAAATACCATGATCAACGCTAGCCCCTGAAATATAAAGGCCAGAATGAAAGGTGAGAGAGAGAGAGAGAGAGAGAGAGAGAGAGAGAGAGAGAGAGAGATGGAGACAGAGATAGAGATAGAGAGAGCGAGATAGAGTTAACAGAGCGATTGTCGTAGCCCGTACTGTGGAAACTTCCTCTGATATTTGGCAAAGCTAGTTGTGAAACAATACACAGAATCTGTAGGATGATGAGATCAATACAATGACATGGAGATTCTCTGACCTGCCCCACTAAAGTCATCATTGTTCCAACAAGGTCATTACTAACATGAGGAGAGCACTGACAAAGTGTCAAATAATATGCATAAAACTCAAACTAAACTGTGTACCAACAGGTGACATACATCATGCAAGAAATGTTACACTTTGCAGTGCAACTTCCGCGGCCTGCAGACTAGGCCCGTTTGAAGAGCAGGCCTACAGCTTCTTAACTGTTGTTTGATTTGTTTGTTAACATTCATTTTTTCGTATTAATGACTGTAGAGCTGGTTCAATAAAAGGATTTTCAACAGATCGGGTAACTGGCAAAGACTAAAATAATTAGGGATTCAGATGCATAAAACTCAAGCTAAACTATTATGTAACAGGTGACATGAAAGATGGAAGAGAGTCACACTTTGTAGCACTTCCATGGCCTGCAGGCAAGGCCCGTTTAAATAACTGCAGTGTTTTCAACAGATTGGGTTACTACATTAACGGGATGAGTGCATAGGAGAATAGGAGAAGCGGAACTAGACACAGCAGCTGGTGAGAGTACTATATCATTGACCAAGAATGCAATAATAGTAGTAGAAGAAAACAATAAGAAAGCAAATCCCTAAGTGACTCTATTGTAAAGCACAGTGGGCTAACACCGTGCTAATGCATTGCGGCTGCGTGTCAGTGGTAGACAATCGCTTAGTAAAGCGCTGTGCACTGCGTGGGTTCACCTCACTGATGATATTAGTCAATCAACACTACAACACATTCGCCTGCAGGTGGCAAAGCTAACCGAATGTTTAATTTAATGTTTAAAAATGGACTGGGACTGGGTTAGCGGTTAGGGGTCAGGGGATTGTGCAATGCAGAAGGCTATTCTTTTCAAACCAGGGAATGAGGGTGAGCCGTGCCAAAGACTTAAGCGCCTCGGCCCTGCAGCTGTGGAGGGAATCCACAAGGCACACGGCGCAGGAAAAGACCTCAATCTAACCGGACTCTGTATAACGGACCACCTGCAAGACCAGATGTGTGGGCATCAATTCACCAGAGGATGAGTAAACGCTCGCACTCAGTATTCAAAGTATTGTCCTACTCTCCCTGAAGACTTTCCAAAATTCTATAACTTTTACCAAGAACATGAAAAAACTGTGCCTTTTCATTCAACGACGTAAATTATTGAATTGACGCTGCCAAATAGCTATCAGCAATATATTCATGTTGACAAGACCGAAAAGAGTTGGAGGTGTAGGCAAGATTTGTACATTAGTCATCCCATTCGTGGAACTGTCATTCGCCAATATTATTTGCAGTGCCTTTCTCTATAATGGTATGTTATATATATTATTCAGGGATTGTTTCCAAAAGAGTAAACTGTTTTAAACTAAAATATGTCCAAGTTACAAGGCCAGCGTCTATGACACAGAGCAGAATTGCTACACCCTATCACCACAACCCGTAGATCATAGGCGACATGAGGAAGGCGCATAGTCTGCCTTATTTACACGAAGAATTATGTATTGCCCCTGAAGTTCCCCAAAAAAGAAAGATTATTTAGAACCC
>CM030190.1:2097393-2102393 GCA_017639675.1 Aplochiton taeniatus
CCCCCCCCCCCCCCCCCCCCCCCCCCCCCCCCCCCCCCCCCCCCCCCCCCCCCCCCCCCCCCCCCCCCCCCCCCAGAGAGGCCAGGACCCAATACAGTCAAGAAGACGAGAGGAATCCATTTCCTCGCCCACGGGCAGAATGCTACACTGCTGCTAAATCGCCTTCCCTAGCCACGGCCACATGCCAGAACAATGGCCAGAGACTGTTTCCCTAGTTCTCAATGACACCAGGCCAGTGATGTGCCAGTACATAGAAAGTGGACGTCGTTGGTCTTGGTGATTTTTACTTACTGATTTTTATATTCTTTCAAATTCAGTATCATTGCCTCGATCTCTAAACCCCAGTACTTGTTGTTTTCCCAGGTTTTTAAAGGTGAATTTCAGCTACCTGAATTTCTAAGAGAACAGTCACAGGTACAGTAGAAATTCTGCCTGTCGTTCTGGAGCTTCAAAAAATCACGTTTTTGTTTTTGATTTATTTCTGATTTGATTTAGTTCAACCATCTGTAGGACAATCTAAGCTCTGGTTTCTCTTATCCATCTGCTCCTAGTTATTTCATGACATTATTTTCTCTGTTTTGGTTATGCTGCCTATTACAAGCTTTTCCCTTGCTAATCTGCCTTTTGAAGCTATCGTTTCTGATCTAGTTTTTTTTCTCTTTGTTCTAGTTCATGTTGTTTTTGTGTTTGGAATGTTTCCTCTTACATGACACACACACACACACACACACAGTAACACACACACACACACACACACACACACACACACACGTCAGCTTCCGTCTATGTCTTGTCCTTTTTTATTTAAAAAAGACAAATCCATGTTTTTTATTTCTTTTGGTTAAAAAAAAAGATACACTACTGCCCCCTTCTGGTAGTTTGCTGTAGACGTGGTCGCTCTTGAAGTCACTATCAAGTCGATTTTCTTTTCTTTTGTTGGCAAAGTGTATCTTTGTGTGTGACTGAGAAAAAAGCAGAGCTCTTGCAGAGAATGACAGAAATACAATGCACGTTATTTCCATTTTTTTTAATGGTGCTGCCAAGTGAGGAGGCCAATTCTGAATCCTTTGTGTTTTGATGATTCACTTCATGCTTTTTATATCACCAACCCCACTTGTTCACATCAGCCCTTCATTCATTTACCAATTTTTCCACAGTCTAATAAAGTAAATATGAATGCTGCTCTTCAGTTAAAAAAAAAAAGTCAAGAATAAAAATGTATGTGACCCTATGAGATAAAAGCTGGTATCACAAGATGGTTGGCTGATGGAGATTTCGTCTAACCAAGTCTGTTCTGTCTCTGCTTTGTTTTCTTCTCCATTTAAATCTGCAGCTCCAGAAGTCGCCAGAGAAAACCAACCCAAGTTAGAACGAGCCAGTGATGAAATGGTTTTACCACGAAACACACGAGTAAGAACCTCCCTGAAACCACCAGTAACTGTATTATTATTATTATCATTTATTTACACAGGGTAACTGTATTATTATTATCATTTATTTACACAGGGTAACTGTATTATTATTATCATTTATTTACACAGGGTAACTGTACTATTATTATCATTTATTTACACAGGGTAACTGTATAAATAAATAAACACAAACAAACCCAAGTCACACTGAGACTGGATCAGTTTGCGTTAGACATTAGAATCCTCACACGACCAAATCGCATACGTTTAAGAAAAAAGCCTCTAGATTGCATTTAGATATCACCGCACATTTTTTTTGCAGGTAGTCATCAAGATAGAGTACCACCTAAGAGTGTATTTACATCAGAAGGTGCATATGCACACTTTATGTGGCTTTGTAACTAAAATATCTATGGGCGCTTTTGTTATTTTTCTTTACTTGTGGTGTGGCATTTGTGTAACCAATGCTTGACAACTCAACCTGGAATACAATTCAACTAATATACAAAATGGTACAAGTGTCCTCTTCAATGGAAGCCATCAACCCTGTTTGTAAAGTGTACTCATCTTGAGATTAAGGGCTATAGTATTTTTGCTTAAAAACCCCTACTGCAGGAACAGGTACTGTATACTGGTCAGTCAAGAGTTTGAATAGTGGGACCATTCTGACAGCTTTTTTAAATATTTTAAGCTTGCTCTGACTGAACCCAAGGGATGATGGAGAGGACCTTAGTGTTACAACATGCATTCCTGTGACTGCTTTCCTAAAAGCCAATTATTATTTATGATGACTTTGAACTTACTTTATAGTTTGTTTGCTAATCGTATGTTTGCTTTGTTTCAGAGTCAGAAATTGTGCAAAGGAAATCCTGAAAGGACATCCTTGTAGCCATCTTGCTTCCTTTCCTGCTTCTTCGTAGACACACTTACAGTATGTATATATGTGTGTGTGTATGTATATATATATATATATATATATGTGTATATATACACACACACATATGCACATGCACACACATACGTCTTATCACACGTGTCACTGTGGTGGGACGTGTTTGTTTGTAAGCCTATTTTGTGGGCTTGGGCCTCTCTTGTTCTTTGGAGAACTTTTGGCCTTTGATGTTTTACTGTAACAAATGTCACAAAATGGTGACTAAAGAATGTTTTTTTTTCTTTTTCTTGTATCATCATGCTCATCTGGATTTTAAAAGTGTTTCCTGGCTATGTACAAAATCTGTGATTCTGTTGTAAGAAACTGCAGTGAAGTTGAATTCCAAAAAGGAAGTATTTATGGATGAAAGTTAGCTTTTAAAAATGCAATATCTATTTTAATGTTTAATTTTTTTCATGCCTTTGTATTGTGCAATTTCATGGGTACTGATGTACACAATCCAATTTGTGTATTCGCAGTGATAAAGATGGCTTTTTATAAAACTGGATTTCTGTGTCATCTTTCCATACTCAAAATATATACATATATCAAATATATAGAAATATTTTGAATCTACCAAATCTGATTAAACATCAATTTCATTTAAACTTTAAACCACTTGTAAGAAACATTGTCAGGGGTTAGAGAGCTGGAATGAAAATGTTGACAAATCTCTAATGTAGTAAATTATTGTACTACATTTTATGTACATATCATTATTTTGGGATGTTGTTGTAAACCTTAAATAAGTTATTCAATACAATTTAAAAGAAAGCTGAATTAAGAACACTAAATAACATTTTTTTTTAATAATACATTACATTCAAGGCAAATGACACATCCTTTACAATACATACTTCGCAATGAAAATGTTAGCTTAAACTAAATAAATGGATATTTTGAAATGAACTTCTAAATTCAGTGCACAACATTGAAAAAGAACGCTTAACAGTCAATGTGTTCAACAAAGGTTTTCGCACCCATTCCGTTGTACAGTACACATCTCCGACTACAAAGAAAGCATTCACGGGATCTCCTCTAAAACCAACGTAAAAAATAGACTTCAAAATAAGTTATATTGTTTACGATTCTCGTAGAAATATTGGGCTTTAAGTTTCATGTATTTACAGCAGTATATATAGACTTGAACAGATTTTTCAAACAACAGAAATGGCACGTTAGTTTATAATTAAAGAGTGCTATTTTCAAAAATATTTCACACACCTAAAACAGTCTTCGATATATATATATATATATATATATATATATATATATATATATATATATATGTATGTATATATATATATATACGTTATGAAATTGCACGTTGTCAGCGTGCCACATCCGGGGCTATTTCAAGGCTTAGGTACACAAGGTCCTGATCGGAAGAAAAAGCTCTCCTACCCGCTTATCGTTTTTACTTACACATAAACGTGTAAGGTAGCAGAATGTAGCAAGCAGTGATATCCCATACACCTCCTATTCATTAAATATGCTCATTTTCGCATACTCTCAAATATCAGACAACCAAGAATTTTTCTACAGTACACTTCAATTCTGGGAAGACAACACCGTGCAATCACAGATACAGGTCTATTCCGAATGGGGTCGCTCCTGTGCAGCCATTTTGCAACTTTGGAACCAAGAAGAGACTAGAGATTAACATTAACAGAAGCTTTGAGAAGTCTATGCCTTTTCTCTGTGAAAACGGGGGTTTAATTTAGTTCCGTTTGAAGTAGACCTTGGGGCGAGATGGGTGGGGAAACGGATGGAATTATGTCGGTGTCAAATTGGTTACTAAGGAGCTAAATTAGTGACTTTCCTTTAGCACCTGTAAAAAAATGTGCAAGTTCTTTCTGTTTTCAAAAGGGGTGCGTTTATTACTATATAACAGATCTTCATTCTGCAATTGCAAATCTTCACTCCACACACGCAAATTTTGTCAGGGATATTTCACTTAACTCCTCGTAGTTAAGGTTTCAAGAGCAGAATTAAGATCTCTGAGTACATTTAATATTTTTTAACTTGCAGACAATTCGTCGTGCTTAAGAAAAATCGCATCCCTTTTGCAAACAGACCTAAGTTGCAAATCTTTTTTTACAAATGCAAAATTGAAGTCACTAATTTAGCCCTATAGGTTGCAAGCAAAAGCCTATTTTACTTAATTCAACATTTATGTAATATCAAGTTACAAGCAAAAAAAATATTACCAAAGATTTCTTGAAGTGTGGACCCTTTTGCAAACAAAATAGCAATATCTTCTTATATCTATGAGTGACTTTTGTGACGAACACTTCTGTTAATTTTGTTCCAAAAATAAAAGGAATAAATATTTTTACTGTAATAAAGCTTTCAGTCTTTGTCTCATGTAGTCAATTCATGGAAATCAGCTCAACTGAGAATGTATTGTCTGCATATCAGGCTGTTGGGAGTATCCTGGGTGTAACTAAGGTGACTAAATTATATCTGCATAGCAAATGATATACAGGTGTGCAGTAATTGCATGTCTTGCAACCGGAATGTACATTGCTGTACCAAATGGATAAGTGTCTGTCTTATCTTGTCCTGGGCCTCTGGGGTCTAAATGTTTCATATTCTCTTATAATAGGATGGTCCATGTCTCCTCTCTGTGTAAAGGTGATTGGAAAGTCGTAATT
>CM030190.1:2107393-2117393 GCA_017639675.1 Aplochiton taeniatus
GCTAACAGACTAATTTGTCCTCTAACAGAATTTAAAGTAATGTCAGTGCCCTTTTAAATTCACTATAAGGCAGATACACTAATGGAGTGAACTATGTTTGTCCAGTGTGAACTGGAGCTTCAGACCAGCACTGCTATACACAAGGCATTAGCTAATTGGTCATTGACTAATGAGCTGCAATTGCTATGATAATAGTGCCTGGCTAAAGGCTCATTTCTAATTGCCTGATGATGATAACTAGTAGCTGATAGCCATGTTTGCTGAAAGCGGATCGTATCTGGCTGAAGGCTAATTGCAAATGGCTAAATGTTAATTGATAGTGGCTAAAGGCACCTTGCTAATTGCTAACTGCTACTGGGTAATTACTTATAGCCAGTGACTGATGGTTAAAAGCTAACGGCTAATGGCTAATGGTGCCTGTGTCTGCGCGTAAAGCGAATAGCTCTGATCTGATCTTAACCAGCCTTACCGTCTTCAAGGATGACCATGAGGGGGGCCAGCAGGTCACACATGCCCTGGACATAGCCCACCTCCAGGTGCTCCCACACGTAGCTGAGGGAAGAAGAACGGACTTCCTGATCAGAGGGTATGAGTCAAAGACAGGGAGCAACAGGGATATACGCACACTTCCTGTATCCTCTACATACATATAGCCCAAGAGTACCATAGAAGAAGAATACTATGGAAACTCATATTTTTGTGATAGTGAGTAAGAACTTGTGAGCAAACCTGTAAAAACAGTTTCTGTGCATGTGTGTGTGTGTCTGTTTGAGAGAACGAGCTTGTGTTTGAGTGTGTCCATGTGTGTGTTTGAGAGAGAGTTTGTGTGTGTGTGTGTGTGTGTGTGTGTGTGTGTGTGTGTGTGTGTGTGTGTGTGTGTGTGTGTGTGAATGTGCTACCTGCACATGATGTTGCGTAGCTTGTCCAGGTTGGCCGTGGTAAAGTAGTAGTAGTTGCGGTCGCAGCGCTGCACGTCTTTGTCTATCCTGTGGAGGTTCAGAGCCACCGTGTCCAGCAGCTCAATCTGTAGAATACAGAGGCTGCTCAGATTATAGAGTCTAAAACAGATCCATCTGTAGAATAAAGAGGCTGCTCAGATTATAGAGTCTAAAACAGATCCATCTGTAGAATAAAGAGGCTGCTCAGATTATAGAGTCTAAAACAGATCCATCAGTAGAATACAGAGGCTGCTCAGATTATAGAGTCTAAAACAGATCCATCTGTAGAATAAAGAGGCTGCTCAGATTATAGAGTCTAAAACAGATCCATATGTAGAATAAAGAGGCTGCTCAGATTATAGAGTCTAAAACAGATCCATCTGTAGAATAAAGAGGCTGCTCAGATTATAGAGTCTAAAAGAGATCCATCTGTAGAATACAGAGGCTGCTCAGATTATAGAGTCTAAAACAGATCCATATGTAGAATAAAGAGGCTGCTCAGATTATAGAGTCTAAAACAGATCCATCTGTAAAATAAAGAGGCTGCTCAGATTATAGAGTCTAAACAGATCCATCTGTAGAATAAGAGGCTGCTCAGATTATAGAGTCTAAAAACAGATCCATCTGTAGAATACAGAGGCTGCTCATATTATAGAGTCTAAACAGATCCATCTGTAGAATAAAGAGGGCTGCTCGATTTATAGAGTCTAAAACAGATCCATATGTAGAATAAAGAGGCTGCTCAGATTATAGAGTCTAAAACAGATCCATCTGTAGAATAAGAGGCTGCTAGATTATAGAGTCTAAAGAGATCCATCTGTAGAATAAGAGGCTGCTCAGATTATAGAGTCTAAAACAGATCCATATGTAGAATAAAGAGGCTGCTCAGATTATAGAGTCTAAAACAGATCCATCTGTAAAATAAAGAGGCTGCTCAGATTATAGAGTCTAAAACAGATCCATCTGTAGAATAAAGAGGGCTGCTCAGATTATAGAGTCTAAAACAGATCCATCTGTAGAATACAGAGGCTGCTCAGATTATAGAGTCTAAAACAGATCCATCTGTATGAATAAAGAGGGCTGCTCAGATTATAGAGTCTAAAACAGATCCATCTGTAGAATAAAGAGGCTGCTCAATTATAGAGTCTAAAACAGATCCATCTGTAGAATACAGAGGCTGCTCAGATTATAGAGTCTAAAACAGATCCATCTGTAGGATAAAGGAGGCTGCTCAGATTATAGAGGTCTAAACACAGATCCATATGTAGAATAAAGAGGCTTGCTCAGATTATAGAGTCTAAAAAGATCCATATGTAGAATAAAGAGGCTGCTCAGATTATAGAGTCCTAAACAGATCCATCTGTAGAATAAAGAGGCTGCTCAGATTATAGAGTCTAAACAGATCCATCTGTAAAAATAAAGAGGCTGCTCAGATTATAGAGTCTAAAACAAATCCATCTGTAGAATACAGAGGCTGCTCAGATTATAGAGTCTAAAACAGATCCATCTGTAGAATAAAGAGGCTGCTCAGATTATAGAGTCTAAAACAGATCCATCTGTAGAATAAAGAGGCTGCTCAGATTATAGAGTCTAAAACAGATCCATATGTAGAATAAAGAGGCTGCTCAGATTATAGAGTCTAAAAACAGATCCATCTGTAAAATAAAGAGGCTGCTCAGATTATAGAGTCTAAAAGAGATCCATCTGTAGAATACAGAGGCTGCTCAGATTATAGAGTCTAAAACAGATCCATCTGTAGCATAAAGAGGCTGCTCAGATTATAGAGTCTAAAACAGATCCATATGTAGAATACAGAGGCTGCTCAGATTATAGAGTCTAAAACAGATCCATCTGTAAAATAAAGAGGCTGCTCAGATTATAGAGTCTAAAACAGATCCATCTGTAAAATAAAGAGGCTGCTCAGATTATAGAGTCTAAAACAGATCCATCTGTAGAATAAAGAGGCTGCTCAGATTATAGAGTGTAAAACAGATCCATATGTAGAATACAGAGGCTGCTCAGATTATAGAGTCTAAAACAGATCCATCTGTAAAATAAAGAGGCTGCTCAGATGATAGAGTCTAAAACAGATCCATCTGTAGAATAAAGAGGCTGCTCAGATTATAGAGTCTAAAACAGATCCATATGTAGAATACAGAGGCTGCTCAGATTATAGAGTCTAAAACAAATCCATCTGTAGAATAAAGAGGCTGCTCAGATTATAGAGTCTAAAACAGATCCATCTGTAGAATAAAGAGGCTGCTCAGATTATAGAGTCTAAAACAGATCCATATGTAGAATACAGAGGCTGCTCAGATTATAGAGTCTAAAACAGATCCATCTGTAGAATAAAGAGGCTGCTCAGATTATAGTCTAAAACAGATTATATTATTATAATAATTGTATAGTAGGTATGTTGGTGGGTGAATGGTTTAATATGAATAGTATAGTTCTTTGTATATTATATTATATTATTATATTATTATAATAATTGTATAGTAGGTATGTTGGTGGGTGAATGGTTTAATATGAATAGTATAGTTCTTTGTATATTATATTATATTATTATATTATTATAATAATTGTATAGTAGGTATGTTGGTGGGTGAATGGTTCAAACCGTGTATGAGGAGAGGGATGCTGGGATTCCCTCTGTTGCTCCTCCATTGGTCACCAGCTTATCCAGCTGCCCGCACAGCTTCTCCTCACTCAGCACCTCCTCCTCCTCCTCCTCCTCCGCCCTGCCACGCGTCCGGGCCTCCTCCCCGACGCCCCCCTCCTCCTCCGTGCCGTCGTCGATGCTGGAGAGGATCTGGGAGTGACCGGACGTCACGCTGTAGTTCCTGGAGGAGGGGAGGCCCGAGTCGGGGGAGTCGAACTCCACCAGGGGGCGCTCTTCAGGAGCCAGGCCGGCGGGGGGGACCATGGTGGACGCGGTGGGGGTGCTGTCCTCTCCTCCTGGGGTCTGCTGCCCGCCCACGTCGGGCTCATCCACGGACATGAACACCTGACAGGGGAGAGCCAGAGAGCAGGCTGTGAAGGATTATACAACAGGGATGTCCACTAGTTTGACTAAAGTTATCTCTCTATGCTATTCAACTGAAAGCTGTACCATCAAAACAGCAGTGACCCGGACTATTTACAAGCCTGTGCGGCCAATCTATATGTGTCTAGGGGCTACTAACCTATGTGGCTAGGAAATGTAAATCTATGTGTCTAGGGGCTATTAACCTATGTGGCTAGGGACTTTAAATCTATGTGTCTAGGGGCTATGAATCTATATGTGTCTAGTGGCTAGGGGCCTAAGCTAGGTGGAGTTGACTGGCCCCACCTCGTTGCTCAGCGTGGAGTCTCGATGGATGAGTCTCAGGACGTGGCTGTCAATGCTGCTGCCGGACGACAGCTTGGCAAAGATGGCCGACTGCATCTCCTTCTCCCTCTGCTTGACGATGACCTCGCAGGCCTTCCACTCCCTCAGCACCTGCTGGTAACGTGCACTGATCTTCCCGTCAATCTACACGGGAGGGGGAGGAGAGGAGGAGAAGAGGGGGCACAGGTTAGCAGGAAAGACAGAGGAAACAGAGTAGAAATAGTAGTAATAGTATGTAAAGAGAGAGAAAGAGAAAGAGACAGTACGTACCTAGCTCTCTCACACAAACACACACACACGTGCACGCAAACACACACACACACACACAAACACGCAGACACAGACAGTATGTACCTGGCACTCTCTCTCTCACACTAACACACACACATACGTGCGCACACAAACACACACACACAGACAGTATGTACCTCTCTCTCTCTCTCTCACACACAGACAGTACGTACCTATCTTACACACACACACACACACATACACACAAACACACACAGTACGTACCTGGCTCACACTAACACGCACACACACACACACACACACACACACACACACACCACACCCAGAAAGGCAGTACGTACCTGGCTCACAAAGACAACACACACACACACACACACACACACACACCACACCCAGAAAGGCAGTACGTACCTATCTTACACACACACACACACACACACACACACACACACACACACACACCACACCCAGAAAGGCAGTACGTACCTGGCTCACACACACACACACACAGTACGTACCTGGCTCATGTCCTTCTTGCCCATCCCAAACTTGTAGTGGCCCAGGAGGAAAGGCCACACCTCCTTCCTGATGTCATGCTGCACCCCTCCATAGTAGACCAGCCTCATCAACTCTAACTCCTTATAGTTCTACAGAGAGAGAGAGAGAGAGAGAGAGAGAGAGAGAGAGAGAGAGAGAGAGAGAGAGAGAGAGACAGAGAGAGAGGGGGAAGAGAGAGAGAGAGAGAGAGAGAGAGAGAGAGAGAGGGGGGGGGGGCAGAGAGAGAGAGAGAGAGAGAGAGAGAGAGAGAGGGGGGGGGCATAGAGAGAGAGAGAGAGAGAGAGAGAGAGGAATGCAGAAAGAGAGAAAGAAAAAAAGTTCATTAAGGACAGAAAGTAGAAGGATGGAGAGAAGGAGTAGTGGAATAAAAGAACGACTGAAAAAATAAAACGCAAAGAGGGAAGCTGAGATAGGGAGACGCTTTGCTTTCTTCATTGCCATGACGATATCCGATCACACACTGTATGATGGGAATCCATCTCAATAGAACCCATCAGATCGGGATTAGGCCGCGCGTGGATTTCACACACACGTTGTATAACGACTTTGAGCCGTAGGCAGAGCGAGTAGCGCCATGCAAGGACAGTGAGTCTATCCCATTTGTCCTCACTCAAAAGTCAAACAATGTCACCGCCACAATATGTGCTAGGCTCAAGGCCATGTGATCAGCAAT
Source organism: Aplochiton taeniatus (assembly GCA_017639675.1). Classification (NCBI taxonomy): domain Eukaryota; kingdom Metazoa; phylum Chordata; class Actinopteri; order Galaxiiformes; family Galaxiidae; genus Aplochiton; species Aplochiton taeniatus. The sequence continues at coordinate 2,113,185 of CM030190.1, forward strand.
TCACCCAAAATCAAGACTTACAGGACCCCAATCGAGAATTTGCCTTTTACTGAATGTGCCAGAAAACTGTAAAATAAGGCATAAGCTACATAAATCTACTAGAACATTTCAAAACCTCTTCTTTTGTGTACCTGAGCTTGCTAATTATTTGACTTGGGCGATTCTACCAAGCATCCCAGGATATTTATAACAGAATACTTCCTTATCTTAACATGTAATGAATATATATTACACTGTAGCGCATTAACAGCTTGATAAAAAAATCTCACAATAATAACAATCCTTAACATTAGGCCCTGTTTAGCGTGAGATGGTACTTGGTATTATTCAACAGCCAATGAGGTAGAACGCTGAGCTATGTCTCCCCCTAGTGGACCGGCACAGTCACCACACCTTGTAGTCTTTCTGGAACTATCATAAAAGTTTAGCTGTCTCCCCCTAGTGGACCAGCACAGTCACCACACCTTGTAGTCTTTCTGGAACTATCATAAACGCTTAGCTTTGTCTCCCCCTAGTGGACCAGCACAGTCACCACACCTTGTAGTCTTTCTGGAACTATCATAAACGCTTAGCTCTGTCTCCCCCTAGTGGACCAGCACAGTCACCACACCTTGTAGTCTTTCTGGTACTTGCTCCACACGTCTTTGCTCAGGCCCCCTGAGGCCTCGGACGGTCTGTCGGGGGGGACGATGTTGTGGTTGACCAGCGCCGACAGGTGTGTGCGCACCGTGGACAGGTGTCGACAATAGGCCAGCCCTGGGGACAGAGGGGCAGGAGAAGGGGGGAGGAGAAGGGGGGGAGGGGAAACACCTGTTATTTCAGTGATAGGTGTCAAAAAACACTTCATAGGAGAGCTCGTCTACAATGACTTATATCTATAGAACAGATATAAATACAATATGACTTACATCTATAGAACATAGATGAATACAATATGACTTATATCTACAGTATAGAACAGATATGGAAACGACTTAATATAGATCCACACAACATAGATGGTTACAGTATGACTTACATCCATAGAAGGCTCTAGAAACAATCTGCTTCTTCATGTTCTGGCACAGCGTCTTTATAGGAATACTGTTGGGGGGAAATAACACACTGTTCTGGGGTTATATTTGAAAAGCATTTCATGATAGTAAGTTTACTGCTCTGACGGGATTTTAATTCAGTGATTGAATCGTGGCCGTGTGTTTCTATTTTACTATCTTGTGTGTTGGAAATACATGTTTATACTTGTGTTTATCAAATCATAGCGGTGCCTGAGTGTTTAAGTTATGTAGTTGTGTATGTCTGTGTGTGTGTGTGTGTGTGTGTGTGTGTTGTCTCTCTCTCTCTCTCTTTCCCTCTCTCTCTGTTTTTCTGTGTGTGTGTGTGTGTCTGTGTGTATGTGTCTCTTTGTGTGTGTATGTGTCTCTTTGTGTGTGTGTGTGTGTGTGTGTGTCTGACCGCTCGTGGATGCAGGTACAGCCGGCCGCGTAGTCCAAGGACACGTCGCTGCCCCCGGTGGAGCAGGAGAGGCACGACAACACGTGACGGCCACAGTCCGCCTGCTGCCATGACAACGGGCTGCCTCCGAAGCCGGGTAGATCCATCATCTCCCCGTGGTCTGGTACGAGAGAGGGGAGAGGAGAGAGAGAGGGGGAGGCAGAGAGAGAGAGAGAGAGAGAGAGAGGGAGAGAGAGAGAGAGAGAGAGAGAGAGAGAGAGAGAGAGAGAGAGTGAGAGAGAGAGGGAGAGAGAGAGAGAGAGAGAGAGAGAGAGAGAGAGAGAGAGAGGGAGAGAGAGAGAGAGAGAGAGAGAGAGAGAGAGAGAGAGAGGAGAGAGTGAGAGAGAGAGAGAGAGAGAGAGAGAGAGAGAGAGAGAGAGAGAGAGAGTGAGAGAGAGAGAGAGAGAGAGAGAGAGAGAGAGGGAGAGAGAGAGAGAGAGAGAGAGAGAGAGAGAGAGGGAGAGAGAGAAAGAAAGAGAAAGAGAAAAAGAGAGAGAGAGAGAGTGAGAGAGAGAAGAGGAATCATTGGAGAGGAGCTCTTGACGGCTGGCTTCTTATATCAAGTTCTCCCGTCTTTCAGAGGAGGGGGCTCCAGACCTCGGCTCTGATTTTCCCTGGAAGCAATCAAAGAAACACTGCACGAGCCACATTACACACTGAAGTGTTTTCCATTTCCCGATAACGTCATAGGAAAATAATAATATGTGCAGGAGAAGATTTACATATTATGACAGAGGTCCCTCAGCTCAACCTAAAATCAAACTTGTGTTTTTATTGATTATATTGTAGTTATGGAAAAAATGTACTCCTACTCATACATAGCCTCTATAGATGTATGGAGGTATACATTTGTACAGGTTATAAGTGACTTTTTAACGCAAACATATTAAGGAAAACAGAAACTGAGAGCTGAACAGTTTGGAAGCAGGGGGTCGGGGTTTTGGGGTCAGGGGTCGGGATGGGGGGTGGGGGGGTCACAACAAGCAGAGAAGATGCAGTGAAGCCATGCTTGTCATCCAACACATTCAGAGGAGGCACAAGAGCTGGAAAAGACCAGAAGAGTGAGAGAGAGAGAGCGAGAGAGAGAGAGAGAGAGAGAGAGAGAGAGAGAGAGAGAGAGAGAGAGAGAGAGAGAGAGAGAGAGAGAGAGAACGGAAGAAAGAAGAATGAGAGAAGAGGAGAAGAAGAGGAAGAAACCAGACAGACAGGATAGAGGAGGGGCCAATGATCAGACCATGCAGGATGCATAAAGCCAGAGCAGAAACAAAATGGACACCAGTAAAAGGGTATAATAAAAAAAAAAAAAAATGTCAACATCAAATAAATGCTCTTCACCTTAATTCTTCAGGTTGGAGCTGATGACCTGTCATAAATAGTAAACTGCTCTTTGGTTGTTCAAAAAGAAAAAGAAAAGAACAAAAGAAAAAGAAAACGAAAACGCTGAAAGCAAAGAGTTATGGAAATAAGGAGGAGAGCGTGTTTGGACTCCTCTTTGAGTTTAGGGTTAGGACTAGGGCCAGTGTTTGGGTTCGCCTACAAGTCTCTACTACTGCCGAACCTCACAGGACCTAGCTGTCATAATGAGAGGGGAGGGATGGGGTGGGGTGGGGTGGGGGGGGGGGGGGGGGGGGGGGGTGGGGGGGGGGGGTTGGTGAAGAATTACAGTGAACAGTATTCCAGAAATAACTGCACAGGCCAAGAGGAGGAGGAACAAAAAGGGAGAAGAGCAAAGGAATTAATAAATAAAAGAGACATTAAGAGAGAGAGAGAGAGAGAGAGAGAGAGAGAGAGAGAGAGAGAGAGAGAGAGAGAGAGAGAGAGAGAGAGAGAGAGAGAGAATGAAAGAGAGAGAGAGAGAGAGAGAGAGAGAGAGAGAGAGAGAGAGAGAGAGAGAGAGAGAGAGAGAGAGAGAGAGAGAGAAAGTAAGAGAGAGAGAGGAAGAGAAAGTGAGAGAGAGGAAGAGAAAGACAGAGAGAGAGGAAGAGAGAGAGAGAGAGAGAGAGAGGTTGTGAGATCGAGAAGCTTCCCAGTCGCAAAAAATAAAGGCAGGAAAACATTCTTCCTGTAAAAGACAAGGCAGGAAAACAAACGGTGCATATTTCCCATGCAGTAAATGTTCAAGCATCGCGGTAGTGAAATCAAACGACAGCCCGAAGCAACCAAATGGAGAAAAGAAAAGTCAACCGACAAAAACTTTAAGGAGTGTAAATAACAAAACAAATGATCAAAGCATTACTTTGAACCACCAGAGCCCAAATCCAACAGTGCTAAGAGGTTTACAGACCAGAGCTGCATCAAAGTCCCCCCAAGTCAAATCCTAGCCAATCAGAACCCCCCATACTGTACATCCCAGGGAGCAGACCGACACACTCCCAGGGGAGGGCTACCAGGACAGGGGGGGGGGTACCATGACAGGGGGGGGGGGGGGGGGTACGGGGGGGGGGGGGGGGGGGGGGGGGTACCATGACGGGGGGAGGGCTACCATGACAGGGGGGGGGCTACCATGACAGGGGGGGGGCTACCATGACAGGGGGGGACAGGGGGGGGGGGGGTACCCTGACGGGGGGGGACAGGGGGGGGGGGCATTGTAGGGTGTCTGAGACGGAGCGCAATGATGACGGAGAGAAGGCAAGCCATCTAACGAATGCCTGAATGTGTGTGTGTGAGAGAGAGAGAGAGTGGGAGAGAGAAAGTGTGTGTGTGGTATCTTTACTACTT
>CM030190.1:2124893-2127393 GCA_017639675.1 Aplochiton taeniatus
AGCAGCGCAGAGCAACGGGTTCAGGATCTTACCGGCTGGACCAGAACGTTGTTTTTGCCGTAGAGCAGGTGTGTGCGGGAGTTCTGGTGCAGCGATTCCACATACTCTCTCGCCGACGCAGCAAACTTGTCGTCCGACATGCTGCCGCTGGACTGTCTCTTACGGATCTGCAGGTGGACAAACAGGAAATGATGTCACTTCCGGACCCAGCCCTGCCGAGGCGCTACCGCTGTGTCTCTATGGAAACCTAACCCTGTGGTCTCTCTCACCCCCAGACCCGTCTCTACGGAACCCTAACCCTGTGGTCTCTCTCACCCCCAGAGCCGTCTCTATGGAACCCTAACCCTGTGGTCTCTCTCACCCCCAGAGCCGTCTCTATGGAACCCTAACCCTGTGGTCTCTCTCACCCCCAGAGCCGTCTCTATGGAACCCTAACCCTGTGGTCTCTCTCACCCCCAGACCTGTCTCTATGGAACCCTAACCCTGTGGTCTCTCTCACCCCCAGACCTGTCTCTATGGAACCCTAACCCTGTGGTCTCTCTCACCCCCAGAGCCGGCCTGCGGCTGGGCGAGGCGTCTTGTCCCCAGTGGGCGCCGTGGAGACGATGGGCGCCGTGGAGACGGTGGCGCTGGACCAGCTCGTTGGCTGAGGGGTCCGTCCAGAAGTGGTCCGACGTCTTGAGCTTGGTGTACTCCAACGCGCAGGGACCCACTGAGATGGGGGGGGGGGGGGGGGGGGGCGGGGGGGAGAGAGGGAGGGACAAAAGGAGAGAGGGAGGGAGGGAGGTAGGAAGGGAGACAGGGAGGGAGGGAGACAGGGATGGACGGAGAGAGGGAGACCAAGAAACCAAACCAAAGCACCGTTACAGCACAGGTATCTTCTTACCACTCAGATAAACTCTGAACCTAGTCCTGACTCAACAAATCAACCCAACACCCCCTTCCCCCCCCCCCCCCCCCCCCCCCCCCCCCGACACACACATAATCCCCCCCCATACACACACGCACACACGCACACACATATACCCCCCACACACATAACCCCCCGACCCACACACACACACACACACACATATACCCCCCCACACACACACACACACACATATACCCCCCCCCCCCCCCACACACACACACACACACACACACACACACACACACACATATACCCCCCCCTTAAGAACACGAGTCTGGTCACACTCACCCAGCAGCGCGGCCAGGATGGGTCCAAACACTGAGTCATGCATGAGGGCCTCTTTCTCGTAGTACTTACTGCACAAACAACACACAGAGCACACTCACTCAAACAGCAGACTCCATTACTTCCATCCTCCGAATGAGTGCTTGGAAAACACGAGTAGCTTTGTTCTGCTCTCAAAAGGCTGTACAAATAAACCACCATAAAGGGAAAGGACTGTAGAAAAAAAAAAAAAATATATATATATATTGAAAATAAAATGAGTCATTTTTTTTCGATGTTCTGCCAGATCCTAGATCAAAGACAAGTCTGCTAGACCAATGAGGCTTTGGTTCAGGGTTTTAGGACAAGTCTGCTAGACCAATGAGGCTTTGGCTGAGGGTTTGATGACAAGTCTGCTAGACCAATGAGGCTTTGGCTGAGAGTTTGATGACAAGTCTGCTAGACCAATGAGGCTTTGGCTGAGGGTTTGATGACAAGTCTGCTAGACCAATGAGGCTTTGGCTGAGGGTTTGATGACAAGTCTGCTAGACCAATGAGGCTTTGGCTGAGGGTTTGATGACGAGGCGTCTAAGTCAGGGATGCCTGTGTTCTCACCTGGAGTTGTCCACGATGTACTGGATGACCTTGTCCAGGACCTTCTCAAAGAGGGCCGTGCGGACCCAGATGTGCTTGATGGCCTGGGCCGAGAGGGGCTGGGGGGGTCGGCCCGCCGACGAGGAGCCCTGTCTTCGCAGGGGTTCGTGCCCCCCCACGCTCTGGGCTCTCCTAGGGGTCAAAGGGCGTGACGGGGTTTGAATAAGTTCCTGTAAGTCCCCGCCTAATGGCGTAGATGGTTTTACAACTGTGAACATTACAGAGTGGGATATCGTAAGGGTTATGATTAACATAATGGTAGGGTGTATATTAAACAAAACAGAGTTTGTTCAACATTATGAGTTTTTTCTTGGCCAGGAGGAGGCAGTGTAGAACAGACGTCAACATCTTTAGGCCTGTCATATTCAATATCTAGTAATAATAATAGGCCACTCAAAAATAAGAAAGAACAACATCTGAAACCACTAAATCAATAACAGCAGTCGTGCTTTGTGGAAGAAATTACATATAAATAGAGGAAGCTAAAGTCATTTGACACTTCCGTTCAGATTCATCTTTTTTTTTCCTATGTTGGATTATTATTTTTTTTATAAAAATACACCAGAGAAAATGACTTGGAGTCATTACAGAGTTCTTCCCTCCATTGATCCAGACAATGTTCATTGACTCGGAGAGAGTGGGGGAGGGAGAGACTTTTATCTCCAGCAA
>CM030190.1:2134893-2137393 GCA_017639675.1 Aplochiton taeniatus
TCCATGTTTCTTATTTTGGATGGTGTGTTAGGAGCTTGGCTTGTCTCCATCAGCTCATTAGGAGATCTAATTAAGACAGAGCTAATTAGCGAGCGTTGGGTTTCGTGTCTAAACAACACCACTTATCTGCCCCCCCCCCCCCCCCACACACACACACACATCATGTCTGTCTAGCCAGGCTGCCAAGTTCTGCTTCTGTCTGAGCTCTGTCCATCTGTGTGTGTGTGTGTGTGTGTGTGTGTGTGTGTGTCCTGTAATCCACCTCCACTGTGGTGAAGGTAAGGTGGTAGTAGTGGTGTCAGATCTCCCCTCACCCCCCTCCTGTCTGAGTAACCTCCAAGACTCAGCCTCTCCTCTTCTCCCTTCCCCTCCCCTCCCCTCCTCTCCTCTCCTCTCCTCTGTTCTCCTCTGTTCTCCTCTGGAGGGCTCAGAGTATCAGAGCCACCTGTTGCTGGAAGCGGGCAGGCTCCCGAGAGAAACCCTGTCGTAATTGACAGTAATAAAACGCATACCACAGAGAGGCTCTGCTGCAGCTGTGGATGGAGTGGGCAGGCGGGGAGAGAGCGACAGAGAAACAGAGAAAGAGAGAGAGAGGGAGAGAGAGAGAGAGAGAGAGAGAGAGAGAGAGAGAGGGAGAGAGAGACTAGGATATAAAGGCTAAGGGAAAGAATTTTGTTTTTTAGGAGAGAGAAGGGAGGGACAAAGATTTGTTGAGTTTGAGTACAGTCTGACTGACTGTTAAGCAACTTACTGGTTCAGATATCCTGTTTGAGTTTCTACTGGTTCAGATATCCTGTTTGAGTCTCTACTGGTAAGATATCCTGTTTGAGTCTCTGCTGGTCAGATATCCCGTTTGAGTCTCTAATGGGTCAGATATCCTGTTTGAGTCTGACTGGTACACTGCGTACTGGGTCATGGTTTAGGGGGTCATTACCAACAGGTTAAACACTTGATCAGGCCTTGATCTACTGACCTGTTACATAAATTACTTTATGCTTTTTACATAAAATATTTCTTAACAAACTTGTGCTGATGTAAATGTTGAAGGGGGTGTTTTGTTTTAATAGTTTAACGTTTAAATTCTGGACTGTAAACTGTGCTGTGGATTGACGTGTAAAATCCCTCATTGCACATCTTCAAAATGAATGAAATATGAAGAAATCAGATCTAATACGGGGATGATTATTTCCAATTGTGTGTAATTATTACACACTTGAGTCGCTTGAGTCGGGAAATATCTTCAGAAGCTATCTAAACCTTTTGAAAAATGTTGTGAGCAGAATGAAGGATCAGGAAGGCAGCCATTTAAGGAGACGAAGAGAGGAAATGGAGTTCATTAAAGACTCCCTGTGAGAATAGATGGAGAGGATGAGAAAGATGACGGGATGAAAGGGAGGGAGGCAGCTTTCTGACTCATTCCCCCTTTTTTTCTCCTCTCCATCTGCCAGGCAAAGAGGGGGAATGAAACGAGGGAGCGAGAGAAGTGAGAAAAAAGAAAAGAAGCAGAAGTAGAAAGGACGTAAAGGACAAATGAAACAAAGACATGGAAAAGTCAACCACGGAACGACAGAGGCGCTAGCTGAACTATCGTAGCATCTAATCCACTCTTTGACCAGTGTCTTCACCAAGCCCAGGGATTCTGGTCAAAGAAGTGATACAGAAAGAAAGAGAAAGAGGGAGAAAATAAACAGATAAGGTGTGATTAAAGAGGCAATAATTGATCATTATAACAATTATAATAATACGTTCTGAAGATGCCCACACTTTTAACTCTCCGTTCTGTTCATCGGCAAGGATGGCGGGATGGCTGAGGGGAAAAGGCAAGTGTCCAAAGTTCAAGGGTTGCCAGTCGGGTTGTCACGGTGACCGACCTGCGTCTGGGTTTTGATCGCCGTGACTACGACGACAGCAGGGGCACGGCAGTGAGAGCTTGTTCTATTGAGGACGCGTTAGGAGCCTCCCCTCCTCATGGAGCCACTCACTGCCCTGGACGGTGACCATGGTGACGTGTGAAGGCGAGGGATGTGAGGTCACAAAGGGTGTGTGCAAGCTCCCTGGTATGACAGTAAAAAGATAGCCAGTGACTCTATTTAACCCTTCATAACGTGACGATAGACCTCCAGTCACTGACTCTATTTAACCCTTCATAACGTGACGATAGACCTCCAGTCACTGACTCTATTTAACCCTTCATAACGTGACGATAGACCTCCAGTCACTGACTCTATTTAACCCTTCATAACGTGACTATAGACCTCCAGTCACTGACTCTATTTAACCCTTCATAACGTGACTATATACCCCCAGTCACTGACTCTATTTAACCCTTCATAACGTGACGATAGACCTCCAGTCACTGACTCTATTTAACCCTTCATAACGTGACTATAGACCCCCAGTCACTGACTCTACTTAACCCTTCATAACGTGACGATAGACCTCCAGTCACTGACTCTATTTAACCCTTCATAACGTGACGATAGACCCCAGTCACTGACTC
>CM030190.1:2142393-2184893 GCA_017639675.1 Aplochiton taeniatus
TGGACCAATCAAAATGTACACTGCCCTCCTGTGTGTATTCAGGTATTCGTGAATCCTGAAGTTAAATTGTCATAGCGAGTTACGGTTACATCGTTAAAACAGATGACTTCCATTAAAGTTCAGCCATCTTGGTCACCGTTAATTAGCAGTTGCTATTGTTGGTGACTAATCCAATATCTGAAAAGCCCTTCCAAGAACAGGCCCATCTTTAAAGAGGGATATTGCAAATGCATAAATGCATATTAAAAAGGAATGCTGACACTGCAACACTGCAATTGTTCACTTACTGAAAATGCTAATATTATTTCATGAAATGATGTCATTGCTGCGTACGGTTAGCAGATATAGCCTGACACTTCGACAGATATATTGATGCAGTGTTTATCGTATTTTTTATGGAAAATCTGTTTTAAGTGCATTGTAGATTCACATCAGAGACAGGTTGACAAGACACAAACACAAACACACACACACACACACATACACACACACACACACACACACACACACACACACACACACACACACCCTGTTGAACACGCCCAGGCAGCTAGCTCCTGTAAGCCCACAGAGCGGAGGATGTGTCTTCTAGAATAAACCTCAAATAGGACCACCAACAGAGAAAAGACCGCAGCCCAGTTATATAAACGTGTCCGCGCGCAGCTGCCGCTTCGCTAATGTACGCGTGCGGATGAAAATTACCCCGTGCTCCATGGTTACAAAACACATCGGTGTGAGTAGGAGACCAAGAATAGGCATGCTGTGCCCATGTGCTCGCGGAGCATGTATTGCGTGTGTATCGGAGCGAGCAAGTCTCTCTCGTAGGACGGAAACGTCTGCGTGAGGGTTGCCACGTTGCCATGGAGACCACCGGTAATCAGTGGAATACCTTTTTGTCGGTTCCCCGGTGACTTCCATCTTTCTCCACTCTCAATTAGCTCGACTGGCGGTGTGTAAGCGGATGCACGGATTCATGGGAACACCCGGAGACCCGACGCTGTCATCAAGCTTTATCTCCGATTGAAGTGATTTGATCACAGCGCATGCAAACCGCACAGCAAACAAACAGTCAAACAACATTCACACCTTAGATATGTCTCTCTTTTTTTATGTAAAATAAAAAACAAACCCGCTTTCCAACACTTGATAGCTTTTCATAATAAGGACCGATTAAAGGAATGAGAAGTGTTCTGGGCTGATGATAGGAAAATATCACTTTTCCACCTCATCTGGCTGCCAATCACATGAACGTGACCGCGATGTCTCTTTATACAGTGGTTCTCAGCCGTTGTTTGCTCTCTAAGGCCCCCCAGTGGCCAGGATGTCCCTTAAATACATTACAACAATCACTGACTAAAACTACTCTAACTCCAACCTTACCTGTAATCCCCCCTAACCCCCTTCCTATGAATTGACCACAATGGGAATATGAATAAATGTACATGACCAAGCTGTGTTTGAATGATTCGCTCCATTTAAATACAGGAACAAATTGTTTCTGCATTATTTAGTAGATTCATTAACCTGTATTGTGTATTCATTATTATCCAAGAAAGGTTTGCGCCACAAGGAAGGGGGAGAGAAAGAGGGGGGAGGGAGGGAAGGAGTGAGGCTAGGGGGAGAGAAGGAGGGAGGATAGAAGGAGAAAAGGAGGTCGGACATGGGAGAAGATACGGAGGATAGAGGATGGTAGGGAGGTAGGGGGAGAAAAGGAGGGATGATAGAGGGAGGAAAGGAGGGATGATAGGGGGAGAGATAGAGGGAGGAAAGGTGGGAGAGGAGGGAGTATAAGGGGAAAGAATGGGGGAAGAATTGGGAAGGGGATAGGGAGGATAGAGGGTAGTTGGGGAGTCTGACAGATGTACGAGTGCAGCAAGGCACTCCTTAATGGGCTCATTAGGAAACTCATGATCGTGTAATGACCCAGGCACCCAATTACAGCCAGACTGGGGCTTCATGTACCGCACACAGATGGAAAGAAAGACAGACAGACAGACAGACAGACAGACAGACAGACAGACAGACAGACAGAAAGAAAGAAAGAAAGAAAGAAAGAAAGAAAGAAAGAAAGAAAGAAAGAAAGAAAGAAAGAAAGAAAGAAAGAAAGAAAGAAAGAAAGAAAGAAAGAAAGAAAGAAAGAAAGAAAGAAAGAAAGAACGAACGAACGAACGAACGAACGAACGAACGAACGAACGAACGAACGAAAAGGAAGATGAGGAGAAATTAAGGAGCTAAGAAAAGTGGGGCGATAACCATAGAGATTGAACTCTAGTGTTCTATCTCTATGGGGATAACTCTAGTGTTCTATGTCTATGGGGATAACTCTAGTGTTCTATCTCTATGGGGATAACTCTAGTGTTCTATCTCTATGGGGATAACTCTAGCGTTCTATCTCTATGGGGATAACTCTAGTGTTCTATCTCTATGGGTATAACTCTAGCGTTCTATCTCTATGGGGATAACTCAGGAGATGTCGTTGTCAGTATTCTTATCTTTCATTATATTTATCATCCCTATCACTATAGATCCTCAAGATGGCCTATGAATCCACCCAGCTCACGATCCAAAAACCCATCTACAGTGTGTAGAGAGGCCAACCAGTAAGTACTCCAATAGGAGCCCTCCTTGTAGTGGAACCTATTACTCCCATTCGTTACTCTGTCTTACTATGTGTCAGTCCGGGACACGGCATTGACTGATTGAGATGTACATTAACCACCCTGGCCTCCAGAGATGTGGGCTAATTACTCCATTACTCGTTTAAAACCGAGAAGGAAGATTACACAGCACAGCCTTTAGACTCCCATCACAATTTGGAGTTGTATATTTATTTCTCTGCCGAGGGTGTATTGAAATTATAATTGTGCCTTTCAAACCCCCGTCTGCTCACCTCTCTCTCTCTCTCTCTCTCTCTCTCTCTCTCTCTCTCTCTCTCTCTCTCTCTCTACACCCACACACAGGGTAAAGCAGGCAGGCCAGGCAGTGAGCGCACTATAGGAGTAATGTGGTAATGTTTCACAGATATACAATTTTCACATCGATCCGTTTGTGGGCTTTGGAGTCCCAACAACCTCTCAGAGAACTCCCACCGCGCTGGAGGAGGAGAGAAAGAAACCATGGCCTCAATCCCAAACAAACAGCCTCAACTTCCTGTTTCAACTTTTTGATTTCGGGGGTGTATATCGCATAAAAAAAAATGTACGTGAAAGCCAAAGAAGATGAAGTATTGTAGCAGAACAGTGTGATCTGGGAATTGAACCAAAGCACAATAAATGGTGTGAACAGCGACTTTTGTTTCCACTTCATCCATAAAGCTGTGAACAGAATCGAACACTCAACAATGATTGGCCTCTCATAGAAACCACGGAGAAACAGTAGCGAACAAACACTCACACAGGCTGGAGGACTGTAGACCAATAGCGGTGTGTGTGTGTGTGTGTGTGTGTGTGTTTGTACAAACAGGTGGTCATTATCCAGCCATACTGTGACTAATGTGCCGACGTCACAGAGAGAGAGACGAGTCAGGACTATGTGTACCCACAAGGAGTCTGGAGGGAGGAGGAGGAGAGGGGAGGAGGAGAGGAGAGGAGAGGAGAGGGGAGGAGGAGAGGGAGGAGGGAAGGGAGGAGGAGGAGAGGGGAGGAGGGAGGAGGAGAGGGAGGAGAGGGGGAGGAGGAGAGGGGAGGAGGAGAGGGAGGAGGGAAGGGAGGAGGAGGAGAGGGGAGGAGGGAGGAGGAGAGGGAGGAGAGGGGGAGGAGGAGAGGGGAGGAGGAGAGGGGAGGAGAAGGAGAGGGGAGGAGGGAGGAGGAGAGGGAGGAGAGGGGGAGGAGGAGAGGGGAGGAGGGAAGGGAGGAGGAGGAGAGGGGAGGAGGGAGGAGGAGAGGGAGGAGAGGGGAGGAGGAGAGGAGAGGGAGGAGGAGAGGAGGGAGAGGGGAGGAGAAGAGAGGAGGAAAGAGGAGGGAAGGAGGAGGAGGAGAGAGGGGAGGAGAAGAGAGGAGGAGGAGAGGAGAAGAGAGGAGGAGGAGAGGAGAGGAGAAAAGAGGAGGGAGGAGGAGGAGAGGGTAGGGGGGGGGTGGGATGTAGAAAGACAAAGAAGTTTCAGCAGTTTCTTTCACAAATTAAACACACACACACTCACACACACACACACACACACACACACACACACACACACACACACACACCTACACACACACCTACACACACCTATACACACTCTATATATATACACGTTCTCACACATTCCTAACATGTGTTTACTCAAATAGTTCATATCTTGTTGAAAAGTTCACCACAATTGTAAAATGGTCAAAAGGTAAGGTTCCCAAAGTGCCAGTGGGTTTCCTGATAAGTCTTTGTAGATAGACCCATGCAACATTTACTCAGACCTCCAAATGTGAACCCCCCAGCCCCTGCTACCTTTCACATTTTAAACATCCAATGTCCTTTGCTTCTTTTGGTCCTTTCTTCCTTCACCTGTTTTCTCCCTTTTTTCTTCCATCCACCCATCCTTTCCCTCTTTCTTCTTCCCTCTCTCTGAAAAAGCGGGCTGAATGCCAATGAGTTCATTTGCGCGGCCGTCGCTAATGAGAAAATGGTATTATTTCAGTCTTTGCTATCGGTCATGCTACAATCACCAGGGATTAAGACAGAGACAGACACGGGGGCGGGGGGGGGGGGGGTCAATTGTGAGTCACCGCCTCTGTGACATCATCAGCACTCATTAGCACCCGACCTTTAACCTTTCCAAGGAGCCACTCCGCCACGCCAGTTGAAGCCAATGATCGTCCGGACACTTGTAGAGTCTGACACTTGTAGAGCCTGACACTGGTAGAGTCTGACACTGGTAGAGCCTGACACTTGTAGAGTCTGACACTTGTAGAGCCTGACACTGGTAGAGTCTGACACTTGTAGAGTCTGACACTTGTAGAGCTTGACACTTGTAGAGTCTGACACTTGTAGAGCCTGCTAGCGGTCCTGCCAGGTCCGACCAGGCAGCAAGGGGAGAGGCAGGATTACCCCCCATTATTAACGCTTCTAGGAGGGGAGACGTGAGAGGCGGAGCCCCCACTGTCTAATAAACCTTCTAGAAACGTCCTGCAGTCCCTCGGTTGGATCTTCTCTTCCTGTATGAACTTTGGTGAGACAGAGGAGTCAGATGCAAGCCCTGCTGGAGAGAGGGCTGTGCTCACAAAGGAACCAAGCAACAACACTCACTGTAGCGGTGTGTGTGTGTGGGGGGGGGGGGGGGGGGGGGGGGGGGGACACGCCGGGGATCAGTGATAGCTCCACAAGTATGACAGGCTCCGTCTCGCACAGTGTGTGAGCACACACACACACACACACACACACACACACACACACACACACACACACACACACACACACACACACACACACACACACACACACACACACACACACACACACACACACAGAGGCCATATTGAGTGCAAGCAGACACACTCTGAACTGTCAGGAAAACAACAAACCTCCACAGCAGAGCTGCCAGAGGAGTGTAGTAACATGGGACACTAAGCAAACTGTACACACACACACACACACACCCACACACAAAAACCCACACGCCCTCACATTCATACACTCACGCTCACACACACACACACACACGCACGCGCGCGCACGCACGCACGCACGCACGCACGCACGTACACAAGCAACAATTCCTAGAGAGTTTCACACGGGCATCCGACAAGCTTGATGACTCCGATTCTGTTCAGATTGGAATAATATCAAGACGGCCATTGATAATATATCAACGAGGAATAATACATTTCAGGAACTAAAGTATCCCTGATGTCATTTCTCCTATCAGCCAACAAGACAAATATCATTCTGAAATTCTATCTACCCTTCTGAAAATGTATTTCAACGCATCGACACAGACTCAGATAGACTGAACCTTTTATACGTTACGTTTGGGGGCAGAAGCTTTTCCCAGGGACGTCGTTAGGCCTGGGCACCCGAGGCTACAGCTACATGAATAACAAAAGAAATATTGATTCATTTTCTGTTCATTATCTGCCATTCTGATCATGCATTAGATCTCCTGAAAATAATATGATATCATTGATTTCAAAAGGCATGTACGCTTTGAGAGAGAGAGAGAGAGAGAGAAAAGTCTTCTTTTCAACTAGCAGGCAGGCTGACAGATGTATAGACAGACAGACAGACAGACAGACAGACAGACAGACAGACAGACAGACAGACAGACAGACAGACAGACAGACAGACAGACAGCAGGGTGAAACACTGCCTTTCAGGGGAGCTTAAGAGACAGGACAAAGACCAGGTATTGCTGCTATAATTACAGTTCACTGTTCCACACTGTTCCAAGATCAGCTTTTAGATTAGACCTGTTCTGTCTGCTGATTGGGTGGAAACGGACAGGGCTGTCCTGGAGTCAGATAATTGGGTTGGCTGTGGTAGGAGCCAGACTCCTCTGAGATCTCCGGGTTGCCGGGTCAACTCCACCTACGTGGCGATAGCTATCTAAAGGAAATATCAAAGTAATTGGCCATTTTTTTTTCAATTTCAAAGACAATATTCAGAAACTCAAGCACTAGCACAGATTTGGATTGATATGAGCTGAGTCAGCAAAATTGGAAGGAGAGAGAGGGAGCTGATGTGTGAACAGTTCCATTCACTTTACAGAACACAGATAGGCAACATCAGAAAGGCAAAACCAGTCCCTCACCATAAAGACTAGTCAGGCTATGTTTGAAGTAATGTTGAAAAACACAAAACTGCATGTTGAATATTAATGTAATGTTCATATACAAGCAAGGCTGGTCAAATGAGTGTTGCAGGTCCTCCAGTGCACCAGGGGGCGCTCTAGTGGTTTGTCTAGACTGTGGTTTTATTGTTCCAGGACCACGACGTGTCCGGGTAAGCTGTCTAGTCACCTAATCGCATCTGGCTAGAAACCTTTGGGTGTCTCTGGCTGGAAGTCCATGAGGAAAAATAGTAGGACACACACACTAACACACTAACACACTAACACACACACACACACACACACACACTAGCACACATACCCACTCGCACAAAAACACACCCAAATACGCGCACAGAGAAAGTTGAAACCAGATTTGTTTTTTGCGTGGCGCCTATAAAATTGCTTTCCATGGACTTGACTAGATTACTAACTTTCCATTGAGGCTTTGTCACACCACACACTGACGTCAAACAGTGTCCTTCACCCAGACTCAGCCTTCCATCACAGAGAAGCTCTACCAAAGTGTATGTGTGTGTGTGTGTGTGTGTGTGTGTACGTGCCTGTATGTGTGCGTATGTGTCTGTGTACGTGCCTTTGTGTGTGTTTGTCTGTGTGAGTGTGTGTATATGCCTCTGTGTGTGTGAGTGTGCACATGCCTGTGTGAGTGTGTGTATGCATGAACGTGTGTGCGTGTGTGTGAGTATGTGTGTGTGGTTTCCAGGCATAGCCTGTTTTTTTTTTTTAAAAGACAAGTATCCACTCACTGCAGAGGCCAATGATGTGACTGCTGTCTTCATGGACAAACTTCTTAGTCACTGCTTCCTCCATGATCTGCTTCACCTGCAAACACAAGACGGTTCAGCTCAATAAGACACCCGTGCTGTCATGACGTCACTTTGTTTCAGATCATAATCATCATCGGGTCTGCTTTATAAACATCACAGAGCGCCAGACAGGAAGTAATCCTATTGTCAAAGTTACCATCATCATTACCATCATACAATAATTATCTGCCTGACCTGAGCAAGCAGTGGCATACAGTTATGGTACAGTGGA
This sequence comes from Aplochiton taeniatus, assembly GCA_017639675.1. NCBI lineage: Eukaryota > Metazoa > Chordata > Actinopteri > Galaxiiformes > Galaxiidae > Aplochiton > Aplochiton taeniatus. Next base: position 2,150,189 of record CM030190.1, read on the forward strand.
AAACGTGATTGTGAATAATATCAGCAATAAAAAACATATTCGCCCTGTCATGGTGTGGCCAAAAAAACCAGCCATTGCAACTAAACAAAAGACGTTTGTTCGATTGTTTCATTATTGAATCCTTCTAATCATCCTGTCCGCTCACATACAATATCATCTGTATTGGATGATAAATCAGAGGATGGTAAATCCCCAAAAAGCTGCACACAAAACTCCACACTTCTAATTATCACAGAAACACTCACACACACACACACACACACACACACACACACACACACACACACACACACACACACAATATTAAAATGCGTCTGCTCAAACCCTGGGAGGCCCCTCAACGAAAGGCCAGGAGGTTCAGCAGACATCGAGCCGTCTCCCCTCGCCTTGCTGCCATTTGTTTGTCTGTGCTTGTCTCTGTCCCCCCAGATTAATTCACGGCCCGGCCCGGCACCTCTCGTCTTGTTCGGGTATAATTGACAAACGGTAATTGCTCTCTGTAGCAAGACTTGTTTTTCCGTGGTGCGACATGGAGACAGGGTGTACTCCCATTCTGCTGATGGAGAGACTGACAGAGGCGACCAGGCGGAACCCTTTCATCCTCACTAGACTCAAGGTTTGGGTGTGAACCCTTTCATCCTTACTGGACTCAAGGTTTGGGTGTGACTTAGGGTTAGGGTTAGGGTTAGGGTTAGGACTCTGGAATCAATGTGTCTGCAAGGGGATAGTGAGTTTGGCTGGTTTTTGCTTTGTTATATTTGAACACTTACTTTATTTTTATTATTTTTATTGATATATTTTTGGGTGGTGGGTTGGGGGGGGGGTTGCTGCTTGATATATAACCCTCTTGACATTACAAATAGCCAAAGCAATGATTGCGCGAGACCCCAAAACATTTTAGTCGTCCACACATAAATAATAAATGTCGATGCCACCGCCTATAAGTGGACTATTTGGAGAGGTGGCAGCCAACTAGCTCAGCTGGATCTCCTTAATGATTCTAAGATGAGGTGCTTGGCCACAAACATACAGGATATGCTGACAGACAGTATATACCACTGGCAGTGCGAAGGCATCCACTCATCATGTTAATTGATGGTGCGATGTGTCACGCGATAAGCAGTCGACTCAGCAGATTACCACGGCGACAGAAACATTTATGAGCCATCCTATCTGCAGAACGAAACTAAATTTAACGGAGTTACAGTCGGATACAGGATTGTAGGGAAATGATTCGGCCCTGTTCAGACCACTTAATTTCTTCAGATTTTAATCTTTCTGGGCAAGAAATGTACACGTATACTCAAAATCCCTATTCAACTTACGGTATGTTACTATTGTTATTACGAAAGCGTGACACTTAAGATTGATGTACTCTTATCTGAAGAGACCCTGAGTAAGTGGTTGCTATATATTTACACCTTTGCATGGTGAAACTTTGTTTTGATGGGTGTACATTCTGTATCCTGCTTAAATCACCAAGGGGATTTTACTCCAAGCTGAGTACACACCTGTAAAACAAAAGTCAACTCTTCCTAGTCATCATCAAGAAAGTAAAGGAACAGTCCCTCCTAGAAGCCCCCTGCACACTTCTGAGAATCCTGGAACTAATGGCTTCTGGTAGAAGGAGTACAGATAGCTCATTAGTTTCACCTGCCATCAGCTTACATAAGCTTTCTCTGTCTCTGTCTCTGCCTCTGTCTCTGTCTCTCTGTCTCTCTCTCTCTCTCTCTCTCTGTGTCTCTCTCTTCCTCCCTCTCTCTCTCTGTCTCTCTCTCTCTCTCTCTGTCTCTCTCTCTCTTTCTCTCTCTTCCTCCCTCTCTCTCTCTCTCTCTCTCTCTCTCTCTCTCTCTCTCTCTCTCAAACACAGTATGTAAACAATCAGATGCCCACCTCTGGCCAGGAAGGGTGGGGGGGTCCCCCTGAAGCTGATCTGATAGGCTGCTTAGATATGCAAATAAACAGCCAATATGTGCCCTCCAAGGAAGCCTTTGCTTGTGTGTCAGCTATGTAGCCCTGCCTGTTTCAACTAGATAGCAATCACTAGAAGTGTATCCATCCCGCATCATGGCGTAATGAAGATATTATGAAGACTGTCTCTTACACAGACTTTGCACAAATACGGGCTTATTGGCTGTGTCAAACCCAAATCCCAACACGGTTTAAACACAACTACCACAGTCAAAGCTGTAGAGGCTTCTGCCCCCCCCCCCCCCAGTACCTGCCATCAAACCTAAGATAATACACTGTAAGGTCCCAGTCTGCCCCTGTGGCACCCCATCCATCCATCTTTCCCTCCCTCCCTCCATCCACCCACCCCGCCCTCCCTCCCTCCCTCCATCGCTGAGCTCTCAGTCTTGGCCTGAGTGTAACAGGGCTTCATCCCCTGGTGCTCCTGACAGTTCCCTCTGCAGGGCGTGGGGTCGTTAATGAGGTAATCCCTCACGTCCTATTAGCACTGGTGGAGATGGACCGGAGGGTTTGACCGGGGCCCGGAAGATAAATGGGAGAAAATTGTCCAAGTCTACTCAAGTGGTGTGAAGGGAAGCGAGTTAGGAGCACACCAATTCCCTCTAACGTGGAACCACACTTTGTTCAAATCTTTCCTCCAGCCAAGGTTTGGCCTGTTGTTCATTTGGTTGCATATTTTCCGTTTTTTTGGACTCTAAATTTAAATATGAATTGATTTTGCTGTTAAGAGTTCCTAACAGAGGCAAAGGATGAAACATAAAATAGCCCTTTCTTTTTGTCTTGTTATATAAGATGCTAGTTTCAAACTATATCATTATTATATTATATATCGTTATTTCAACCGACCATATTCCCCTCAATGACATTACTTGAGATTAATATATTTAAGCGTTCGAACTAAAATAATTTGTAAAAACTGTTCACGGTTCTTAGCCACGGTGAAAACAAGATAATAGAATTGCTGTTTTGGGGGTCCCCAATAAAATGTGAAATAACCGGTGCAATTACACAACAAGCGTGGGATGCAGAAATTATTCTGTCTCCGAGGTAGAGTACCTGCTGCCAGGCAGAAAAAGGGCTTTAAACCAAACACTGGGATGCATAATGAGAGAATATTTCTTCTGAGGAGTGACGGGCTAATGTGGTTTAGCTGCTTTGTGCTGTAAGGCACCAAGGCCAGTACACCATAATGGGAACAAAAGAAATGCTATACCAATAATAACACATTTAATTTACAGAGCGCTTCACATTGTAAGTACAATCACAAAGCGCTACAACCAGCATTACTATGACATAATGTAATATACAAAATATTGATAAGAGATAAAAAACCAACAAAGATAAAGAGGAAGTTGAAGACACTGTAAAATAGCATATCATCATACAAAAACAAAGCTAGCTGAAGGCTTTCTTAAATAAATATTTTATCACGACTTTATCTGTGAGAAGCCTCCAATACCACCCACTGTAAGTCAAAGCATAAAGCGTACTGCTGGGGAAGGCATATATAGGTATACCGTATATGCGTGTGGGTATATACTGTACGGGAATAATGAACGGAATATATATGTATTCATCTTAACCTTTCAGTGTTTTCTGAGGTCTGTTCTAACACAAAGGAGAGGTATGTTTTTCAGTTTGAAATCAACATGACAAAATTCCCATCACTATAAATAATATATTATATTATAAAATGGCCCTCTTTTTTCTTCTTGGAGGCAGAAAATATTTTAAGCATCTTCCGGAACGAAATACCAAACAATTTGCTATGGAATTGTTAAAGGAAATTGGTGGATGATTATGAACTTCTTGTAATACGCATTCCGACCAAACTTTTGTGGGAAAAGGCAAAAACAATACATACATACTAAGTATAAAGTCGATTTATAATAAACCCAAGCAACTCTGACGTTACCACTGCTATTAGATCTTCGCTTCAGCCCCTCCCATCTCAAACATTTCCAAATGTTCAGCCAATCATCTTAATCATAGGGTCAAACTGAGCCTATCATCTCCATCACTCAGGGAGCACCCCCGGTCTACACTCAAAGTAAAACGAGGGAGCAGGACGATGTGACCGGAGAGAGGAGCAAAGCCATTATCACATCCGTGGAAAAACTGCCCGGGGGTTTGTCAAACCTGTCACATCTCGCACACCGCACAAGACGGTGGGAAATGGCCCTGCCGGGAAGTGTTGTTCTTGTGAGTGCAGGCTCACGTAGCGCAGCACAGCCCGAGAGCACGGGCCCTTTGTTTCAGTGACAGGGGACGTCTGTGGAATGTCCACGGGTCTATAGTACCAGGATGACATCATACGGGGTGGGGGTGGGGGGACCCCACGCACTGACTGTAAGGATTTCACCATGAAAACTAGGACACCTGTTTGAAATCAAACACCTGAGCACCCAAGGCGAGGCCTGTGACACGGCTGTCAAACCGCTGCGGTATTAAGCGTCAATTGATGCAATTTAACTTCTTAGGTAGCTGCTGATGCTTTTAGTTGCCAGGCAACGGGAAGGCGGCTGCCTGTGCTTTAAAGAGACAGGGACGTTTAAAGCAGAGAGCCAGAGGGCTTTTGTTGCGATGACTCTCTGCGTGCTGTTCGGTTTTCCCCTGATTAACGGTCAAAAGAACGGATGTCAGCCTATTGTAGCTTATGGGGGGTCAATAAAATAAAAAAGGAAATACCAGATGCTTGTGGGCATTGTGTTTTTATGAAAGTGTTCATTTGTGCATTGGATTTTCTCTGTGGAGCAGATGGGAGAATACTCAAACCAATTTGGACAAAGCCACTTGCTGTAGCATTTTCAGAGCGAATCAGGTTACCGAGTACCAATAGATCAATACACATTGCTTGAATGTGTCAATTAGGGACAAATTCAATTAGGTGTGGAGTCCGAAGAGTCAGCAGCCACTGCTTTAGGGCAGTAAGAGGCTGTGTGTGCCTAAAGCGTCCGCTGGCCGTATACACTGCGGCAACGCCAACATTTGAACTGATCTTAATCTGCATGGCCAAAGCAGCAGAAAGTAGAAGGGGTTGCCAGGATGGACAGACAGGCACTACATGCACCTTTACAAACCAAAGCTACTGAGCTCAAAGTGAGCGACAGCAGTCTAACACAGAGATCAATGCCCAACATGCCACTGTAGATAATAAACAAACTTAAGAAACACGTTCTAAAAAGTCTCCTGTCTTTAACAAAAAAAAGCCTCATGAAATAATAATAGTTGTATTTTTGGGGCTGTTTTAACACAGGAAAATATGACCGGAGGCACGTTTCTAATGCCCAGTGCCCTGGAAGTAATCGCTATTCTTTCCCGGAGGGGACTGCTCTTTGGTAAGACACACATCTCTGTAGCAAACATCCTGCAAACAATCATGTGACCCTATTCTGAGCATTGAAGATGTCGTTCCGGTTTCATAATTTATAGGTTGCAAAAACGCGAAATGTTACCACCTGCAAACCAGTCCATTATTCAAGAATGCATCGTGTGGTGATGTCTAGATTTACCCAGCAGCCACATTAGGCCGTGAGGTCAGAGTTCAAATGGTTGACGAATCAAAGTGACATCATACAATGCTCAGATATCTCCTGAATATCATTGGCTATCAATTATAGGCTTCCTAAAAGAAAACATTTGACGCTCAAAACAAAGACAGAGACTACTTTTGAGTGAGAAAATACCTAATGCTAACATGTACAGGATAACGTAAAGCCAAAAGTGAAATTGTAATTTTAATCTGTAATGCAACAGTGCGTTATAAATCACCTGCATAATGACGGGTCCCTGCCCCACGTTAGTGAGTTAGAGGCATTGCAGACACACGGTGTTACCTCGCTATAAAAATGCAACACATTGTTGTCTGTCGATGGTATATATCCTCTTTCCAGGCAATTAAACAAAAAATGTATTTGCTTGATTACTTTTTCGCTCTCTCTTATTGGGAGTCATAACTCTAACCAAACTACAGTAAAATTTTGACTAACGATTGATCGTATAAAAAAATATATATTTCAGTGCTCAACAACACAAGAATTGCCTTCCAAATATAAAAAAGCAAATCACATGTAATTATTATGAGATCTACATAAATTAATATTTTGACCAGAAACATTTACCAGACATCGTATAAACCTCTATAAAGTGTATAGTGCTTAACCTTTAGAAATTAAAGTATAAACTTCAGTCAAGCACTCCCTTATCCTTGTCCACTCCTCATAGATTTAAAATTGTATTTCTTCCTCTTTTTTGAAGCCAGCGAAAAGTTTTCAGGCTACATATGACATTATCATTTCCATCTACATTTGACAAAACTATTTTTCCGGTTTATTTTTGTCTTTCCTTCTTGCTCGTGGGTTATATGAGGGAACAGACACAACGGGGTTATTGACACTAGAAATGTCCTCTCCGGATAAGCCTTACATTTAGACTGCATATTGTGGTATTTAATCACACTTTCACTTCAATTTAAGAACATTTAGTTCCATAATAAACACCTAATACAATAACCTACATTCATTTTTAGTGTACAGCTCAAATGTAAGAGGAAAATGAACCTGAACAGGCTTTTCCTTCACATTGGCAAGTTATACAAAATGCACACCATGAAATCACAGCTGTCTTACACAATGGGAAACAGGAAAGCATTCATCTTGGCCATTCTGCAGTCTGATAACAGATTTGCTTCTGCCGAAGTCGTGCACCGCGTAGAAATAATACAATGGTAAATATGCATTTTTACGATTTTGTATTGTGATCTGACATTTGATAACCATACTGTCGCTTTAAACTGATTGTAGGCTACATTCTTACAAATGCTATAATACACACATAATATCTAATATGCCCAGTGCCAGTGGCCCATATTACGTACACATTCCCAATGCAAAACAACCGCCAAGTCAAACTGCTTTCAGCCCAATTTAGAGATGTAAGTTTGACACAATATAAACCCCAGGTATATTAGACACGATGAGGCAATGCTCAACAGGGGCGTGACGGAAAACAAAAGCGCCTACCTCTCGCTTCACATTCCATAATAATTTCTCTTTAAATTCTTCATCTGTTGGTGAACCCATGGCTGTCCGCGTATAGGGGTTGACAGCCGAAGCGGCAATGTCAATTGCGGTTGTCCGCAGTCAGGTGTCTTGTGCCTATCGTTCTTTAAAATCTTTATATTTACTTTTTCCTCCTTCCTCCTGATAGACTACAGTGTTCCCTAACAGCTGGACGCTGACGTTTCTATGTGCGGCCGCGGAGTGTTCAGGAGCCATCTTCAGTTCCCTGAAAATGACGCCTGTAAAAAGAACCCGCCCCTTTACCGTTGTTGATCAATGGGATAAATCACTTCACGCACCTTGCACTCCGAAAAGGGCTCATTCCCTCCCCCGAACCATTGACAAGATATTTATAGCGCTCATCCCCCCGGATAAAGATCGAGTTATTCAGGTGACGGGGGATGAATATTTTGGTCCAGGCACGAATATTTTAAGAGATATAGGCTTAAAAATAAATCCGCATGTATTAATATAACTTAGCTTTTTGGGGCAGAGTAATTATAAAATATATAAAATGTGTTATCTTTGTAATACTCGCTTACAAAGCTTTGTACTTTCAAAGGCCCACAGCACATATACAGAATTAGGCCTTCAGCACATGGGGATATATTATATTCTATATTATATAGTCTGTAGGCTATATATGGTTTTTTTTCTAATTAAGAATGTTCCAATATTTTCTAAATCGATGTCCTGCTTGCTTTTAAGCATATCATTTGATTTGTGGAGTAGGGTGTAAAATAGTGACACACATAGATGATTCGATTTTTGATTTATATGGTGAAAAGCGAATCGGTGTCGTCATTCCGTAAATGTACAGAAGAACCTGTGATATGGGGAGCTTGCGCTTTTAGCTTGCGCCCTCTTGTGGTGTGTACGTGCAGATGTAACCACTTAGAAATTACACAATATCACCTGTTGCACCCTTTTGTCTGTGACGGAGTGTAACCCTGTATTTGAAACCAGACTCTTTAATAAGATTCTGAAAATAATATATAGCGCATAAATTATATATTTTTCTATTACAGTTGAATTTCTTAGTTTGAGAAAAACTGACAGTCACAACCAGCTCCCTTCCCTCAAACTCATTATTAATAGCCCCAGACCAATGTAGGCTAAATACAGGGCCCTAAAGTTTTACTAAGTACCAAGTAAATCATATAACATACTATCTCATAGTAAGTTATCTATTAAAATTATTTATGATATAATAATTGGGAGGGGTAATATTCAGGGACTCATTATTAGGGGGGTTCAGAACATTCATGGACCATTTGAATGACACATGATTCCCTGATATAGAAAATCCATTGGTCCCCCCCAAAAAAACAAAAAAACAAAGCAAGTATTTTACTATTTCAAAGTCCAAGAAGCTATTTTATTTCAAAGACAATTGAAAATGAAGGCATCCGGGTAAAACTGCATTAAACTCTTGAAACAAGCCCACATTATTCATTCTACGGACTATCTTAACTAACCAACCATTCCAGAGGTTTATAGTTTGAGCAAACATTCATTGTTACACCATGACAGTATCTTATTTTTTCTTTATAGTTTTTGAAAATGTTATTTCCCTTCGGAATGGTTACATGGTTTGAATTGTTTCAATGGTTATATAAAGATATACTCAAAACTATAAATATTAAATTACCATGAATTTCCTATGGTAAGTGCTATGATAACTGATCTTGATTTCTTATGGTCTTTTGTCACTATTCCATCCTGGCACTTCAAGTGGCCCACACGTAGTTATCCATACGTACAAAAACACTGTCCATTACTGCCAGTAATTGCCAGTATATCTTTGATATAAATGCACTTAAGTGATTTTTTTGTATTCTATAGTGGCCTTTGTAAAATGCTACAACATACAAATGCCCCAATTGTTTTGTGGGAAGACCCACAGATTGGCGTAGTGGTCAAAAGCAACAAAAAGTACAAAAAAGTCAATCTGATTCTAGATAACTGAATTGAAAAACAGAATAGGTTTGACCACAGTAGGTTTGAATTGAAACTGTTCAGCAGCCCAGCGTGTGAGTAAAAACATGGCCTCAACACCATTTGGTAATCCGCAACAACACAAGCAGGATGCACTGTGTTCAGTGGTGTTCAGTGTGTGTGAGTGGGTGGGCGCGGTCGTGCCACGCCCCTCAGTATCCCAGGGGCCGGTCCTCGTTGGTGCTGTACCTCTTCATACGCCTCACCCTCTCTCTAAGCTCCGCCCCCGCCACAGGCCCCTCCTCCTCCTCGCTATGGGAACCACAGTGGGCGTGGCGGCAGCGTCGCCGCGTGGCCTCCAGCAGGGTGTTGTCGGGGGCGGGCAGCGTCTCGTAGAGCAAGGCGTTCAGGGTCTCCTCGTAGATCCGGGCCTCTGGGAACTCCACCTGATTAGGAAAAGGTTACGGACTCTAAATATTACAATGTTTAAGCGAGTTTGATTCAAACCTTAGAAAGAGTGAAGGAGTTTGACCCCAGTGTTAACCGACGCTGTTTTCAAGCGCAGGGAAATGCACGATGCACGATAATTCTGGGTGCAAGCCTTAAAAACACGTATAAGATCTGAGTCTGGATGGTGGTGGAACCCACGGAAGATCCAATGCTTTGGGCCTAACCTTGGTCTGCTTCCTCTCGGTGGCGTAGACGATAGAGGTGCAGCAGACCTCGGCCAGCTTGCGGCCCTGTCCGTAGAAGGACCAGCAGCAGATCTCGTCGCCGATCACGTCCTTGATGAAGAGGACGCGCCCGTTGTAGCTCAGCGACAGCTTGTCAAACAGCTCGATGTTTTTCAGGAGGTGGTCGTCGGAGTTGCTGTTGACACAAAAAAAATAAACACACGGGCCAAGCGAGGCGATTTCATTGGCTGGCTGGGCTGTCCATCTTAGGCATTCACTCAGTAATTGGTCCTTCGATTATCCGGTTAGTGATGTCATTAACAACTGTAATTAACTAAGAGGGTCAATGCTAGCTGGTGGCTCTGTCTGTCAGAGGGCTTGTAGTGGCTGCAGCTTACCTGGTGTAGGAGTACTTGTTGTTGCTTCGGTTGTAGAGCAGCTTCACAACAGGCTAGCAGAGACACAACATCTGAGTGAATGAAAGTCACCTCAAAAGAAGCTAACCTGACAAAATAACAGCTGGGATTTGATCTCCTACTCCTAATGAGTGATTCTGTTTAGTGAAAAATGTGATTCATGCAATGCATTTTATTCACAACGGCATCCCTAAAACGTTAGTACTTTACTGCAAAAGTAGTAATATTTCTTTAACAAATCCACTTGAAATAACAAAATCAGATAATGAAATCACCAGAGACAAAATAGGAATGAAATCATTATCCAGCCACTGGAGTAAGCCCGAGTGGAACACAATGATGATAGATTATCTAGATAATAAATATAATAACGATAAACTTTATATGGCACCTTTTAATACAGGGTTACCATGTCCTAGCTCCCTTTCTCACCACAGTGGAACATTAGAACACGTTAGTGATAGATTATGTAGACAGTCCTAGCCTCTTTCTAGTAGAACCAGGTTAGTGATAGATTATGTAGACTGTAGTGATGTAGTGATACTAGTAGAACCACGTTAGTGATAGATTATGTAGACAGTCCTAGCCTCTTTCTAGTAGAACCAGGTTAGTGATAGATTATGTAGACAGTCCTAGCCTCTTTCTATTAGAACCACGTTAGTGATAGATTATGTAGACAGTCCTAGCCTCTTTCTAGTAGAACCAGGTTAGTGATAGATTATGTAGACAGTCCTAGCCTCTTTCTAGTAGAACCAGGTTAGTGATAGATTATGTAGACAGTAGTGATGTAGTGATACTAGTAGAACCAGGTTAGCGATACTACATGTCCCCTTCCTCACCCTGGTACTACATCACTACCTAACCCTAACCCTAACCCTCTTTCTAGTAGAACCAGGTTAGTGATAGATTATGTAGACAGTCCTAGCCTCTTTCTAGTAGAACCAGGTTAGTGATAGATTATGTAGACAGTCCTAGCCTCTTTCTAGTAGAACCAGGTTAGTGATACTACATGTCCCCTTCCTCACCCTGGTACACGCCTGGATGAGCCTTTCCTCCTCCATGTAGTGATACTAGTAGTGAACCAGGTTAATGATAGTAGTGATTAGTGATACTACATGTCCCCTTCCTCACCCTGGTACACGCCTGGATGAGCCTCTCCTCCTCCTTGATGGAGGTAACCACGGGGATGACACACAGCGCCTGCTCCTGCTCCTCCTGCTGGTCAAAGACACAGAACACAGACCAGAGCTGAGCCTTCAACTCTTTCCCTGCATAGACGGGGAATATTATGCCTTGAGAATATTAGGTAAAGGGCACGGTTTACGTTCCACGTGGACACTGAATAACTCAGGGAGGAGTATGAAAACTGTGCATGACGGGCCCTGTCCAATGCCATTCATCCATTGAGTTCGCATTCCCTTTAGCTCTGTGTCACTCTATCAATCATTAGCTTGCATCAAAGTGGCCTTGAATGGATGATGGTGATGGAGTTTGGCTGCTTGCCAGGCTCTGGATAAATATTGTCCACTTGACACATGGTATACGGCAAAGTGGGTGGTCAAATTGATTTGATACCATCTTTAAAAACTGTAATGGTTGGAGGTCAGGATGCTGTCATTTTGATTGGTTGCATGCAAAGGCTGCTGTGAGTATACAGTCATATGTGTCCTTATATGAAGAGAACTCTCTGGAGTACGGATCCATGGAAACAGAAGGAAGAGTATCTCAATGGAAACCTTTGGTATTCAAAGTACTCACTGCCAACAGGCATTCAGATTACACCATCTATCAACTTGACTTAGAACCTTAGCTTCAGAATATTCTGCCACTGGCACATTGAGCAACGGAACAGTATTTACAGCCAACAGCCTTATTTAGGAACACGCGCACACACGCACAAGCGCGCACGCACGCACGCACGCACGCACGCATGCACGCACGCACGCAGGAAAGTTAGCAACTGTGTTTCATAACTGGAGAACTAGGAAAATAAAGACTCCTGCTGTGTGAATGTTGTGACATTTGCCAGTCATCCTGAACCTCCTACCCATTGGTGTTCAAGTGGCAGATCACCACACGTTTTGTCAAATGCACGTAGGAAATAATGGCGCACATCTCCAAGCTTCCCACTACGAAGTTGTGAGCGCCATTCTTGCCAGGTCTTTACCCCAGTGCAAGATCCTTTCTAAATATTGTTTTTTAGTGCTCATCTTGGATTTAAGGCACAATGGATATTATAACACCACATACTGTGTATTTTGAAACTGAGAAAGCATAGTTACTTTGCATTAACACTTAGGGGCAAACACACAGACATAATCTCCTGTCTGGCCTATGAATCCAAACTGACCTGCAAGCCACCTTGGCACAGTTCCACAAGACCCTGGATGAGGTAATATTTGGCCTCTGCAAGCAGTTCCAGGACCCCTTGCTTGCCCTTGGGTAAGGTGACCACACTTTCCCTCAGGTAGCCCAGGATGCTGCCAAAATGTTTCCCACTGCGATCTATCAGGATCCAGCCTAGGCAAGACACAAGTATATTGGAGACGCATTTTTAACTAAACACCAGCTCAAACCACCTCTTCCACTCTCCTTTGCCGTTAAGACTGCAACGTGCAGCCATTTTTGCGACAAAGGTCATCCTCACCTTCTCTGTCTGTGAACACCTCCTTCTTGCCGCTGAACATGGACTTCAGCATGGAGTCCTGCCTGGTCAGGACCTGCAGCGTGGTATAAAAAAGGCTGCCCCCGACGTTAAGTCGAACATACTTGTTCCCCAGGCCCACCGCCCTAATGTAGCTGCAGGTTTTGGTCTTGGGACATGCCAATGAAAGGGCTGGCGAGCTGGAGTCCAACTGGGGGCCTAATCGGGGCAGGCAACTCTCTCCAGACATGTCCCTCTGGAGGAAGATGACCACCCTGCAGATGGATGGCCGGATTTCCCCTGCCGTGGTGACAGCTACAGGGGGGGACGCCAAAACCCCTCACTGATGCCGCTCATGCCTGCACAATTACATCGCGAAAAAAAAAGTTCTTAGGAGTAACAATACTAGTAGAACCATGCTGAAATATCACTAGTGTGGGTATTTGGTTTCATGGGACAGTTTTTTATGAATAAGTCTTAACTGACGTGTGTCAAAAATTCGAAGAAAAAATGTTCTTCATGGTCATACATCCAATTCTGATTTAAAGGTAACACGAATTTCTTTATAATCGAAACTACACGTTTAGTGTATTAACGTAACATCAGTATGCTTCACTAACCTAAAGTAATGTTAGTGTTAGAGACCGCCAGGTTTATTAAACCACGAAATCTACATTAAATCTAGATTTGACGGCTGCAATTTGTTATCAAATGAAATGCCACTACTAATACTACATTGGCCGTAGTTTATTAGAAACATAACTAGCCATTGCATACTGTTATGTAGCGCTTTGATTTTGCTCGTGTTCAGCGACTTTGCAAACAAATTAAAGAATTTAATAAAGTTGTCTCGCTAGCATATGTAAACATTGTAATAACTAGTAGTAAACAATCTCACCCACATATAACATAGGTTAGCTAGCTAGCTATTTAGCGAGTTCTTCGTAAACTAACGTTAACCAAACCACTACACCAAAATAACTTAATTTAAAACCTTAGTAGTAGTTAGATAGCAATAGATGCGTGCTGACTTAATCCTAGTTGCTAACTAAAGTTAACCAGCTACACTCCACTGACTTACCCAAGCCAGGGCCAGGCAGATCCACAGGTTTGGGGAGGGGGTGCGGGGGTGTTACTAACAAATTTGAACTGAAATAAAATGAACAGTTAGCGTTGGTTAACTTCGGGAGTACTGCTTGTTAACTATCGAAGGTTTAGCAGTATGTAGTACGCGACCAATCCCAATATTATTTCGCTGACATTAGCTAAATCAGAAAAAGGTTACTAGCTAAATACGCTACAGGTTGGGGAAAAGTTAGTAGCTAGCTTTGGTGGTTGTAAGTCAGCAGCATTCGTTTCCAGGTGTCCGGTTATAGACCGGAATATACGTTTGGGTTGTTTTCTTTTTTTTTCAAAACAAAAGTTACCAATCGGACAATGCAAGGTTTTCAATACAAAGTAAAAGTACAACTCGTTCAAAAATATTTGAATTCGCTCTGTGTTTTAAGAATAGCTAACTTCATTTAAAAAATACAAATTTGAGTAGAACATACGCAGTGTGAATTTGATTTGAAACCGCATACTATTATATTATTATTTAATATTTCATGAGGCTTAATAGTGCAGCAGTGGCATGCTATGGGTGCATATATAGAGGAAACACTGCACTGATTTTTCTTATGGAATTATAATTTGTACAGCTGTCACTTGTTCCACTTGATGTACTTTTCTTTATCAGTTAATAACATAAAATTCCGGTAATGTCAAGGGGGCTCTATGTGTTAACATTATAGTAATTTCTACACAAACGTGCACCTGAGGTAGGTCTACAGACCTTGGAAAGAACCATTAGGCTATAGTCTGGACTTTGGGCTCATCTAAACAATTTTATTTATAATGCAATGTGCACAAACATTTTTTTTTTTTGCAATATTTTAAATATTTAGAGGCAGTCTCTGAAGTTTCACTAGGTGGCAAGCATGAGGTCTGAGATTGAACATCCTGCAACAGTGAGGAAACCTCTCCAGTCTATTTACGTCTTTGTTTCTGAGTCTAGTGGGGCTTTAAGCATGATGAGATTGATTAACTCTTAACAATGTATTCATGAGTCATTAAACAAATTAAATGCCTTGCTTTTATTTTATTCAACATTATTAAATGTGTTTGTGTGTGCGCGCATTGTGAAAGTATGTAGGTGTGGTTCCATGAAAACAGGATGCTGGTATGTATTTTCTAGCAGGCTCTCGTAGTGATTTAATTGCCAAGGGTCATAGGTCAAGCAAGCCCAGTTCATGGGAGATTGGCATGTAAGGTGCTGGTGACCAGCCAGGAGAAAGCTGATGTGAACTATAAGACTTGTTTATCTCCTAGTAGATAATCAGGGGAGACAAACAAGACTCTCTTCGTCTAACTTTGTGTCCCATGTGTTTGTACCACCTGTCTCTGCATGAACTGCTATGCACTGGACCCAACCCATAATAAACCTTATCAGCATTTACCTTACTTGAGCCTCATCTTCATCATTCAGCAATTATATTTCCTTGCATAAAATAATCACCCAATCACAGGAACGTGTATGTGTGTGTGAGAGAGAGAGAGACAGTTGTAAACTGCAGCATATTTCCACATTATTGCCTCAGCATTACACCTTAGGGATGAAGCTGTTTGGAAGACCTGTAACCATCCATCACCTTCTGCCACCTGCCAGTGTGTGTCAGTGACAGGAGTCATGGTGTGTGTGGGTGTGTGTGTGTGTGTGTGTGAGTGTAATATCTGACATTTAATGTAGAACCAGTCATGCCTCGTAATGATATCACTTTGACGCGCGTTCACACCAATTGAACGGATAGTCTGTTTGTGTAGAATATAGGTGAAACGGCCAGAAAGAGCCCTTAAGACACACACACACACACACACACACACACAAACGCACCAGAGACCCACAAAAGGAAAACCAACCCCCTCTCAACGCCTTTATTTAATTCTCCAATATTATTTACAGTTTCACAAAAAAAAAGAGAAAAAAAAACAGTAAGTGCCAGACGGTAAAATCATAAAAGAAGACCAATTCATAAAGACAGGATAAGGACAGTTTCATTAAATAAAAGAGAATTAATTCTATATGTCAATATGTATCTTCTAAATATGGTTTATAATCATGAAGTGCAGTAGATAATAATGTGCTTGTCAAAAAGAGAGTTATTAATCACCTCTTAAAAATACCAGTAACAACTTGTGTTTGTTTGTTTCTAGGGGAGACAGTCAGGCAGGATTGGACAGCATCAATAATGATGTAATTGTCAGAAGTGAAGCCTATTGGCTAGGAACAAATGAGAAGTAAGGGTTCGCACCTCAGCACTGGTTGCTTCTTAGTAGCGCTACTTTGGAGCAGCCATTTTGGAATGGTTGAATGACTATAGAGCCCCTTCCTTATCACCTGTTCCTATGGGAACCGACTGGTTTGGATCCCCTCAGCTACTGACTGGAATGACAGTCTGTCGTCTAGTCACATCGACGTGAAAGGCCAATCAAAATCTGCACCTAGAAATCTTTCGAACATATTTCAGCTAGAGGCTGACTGAAGCGCAACTATAGGTAGAAAGAAGGGAAAAGAAGAGCACTTGGAGATAATTGAAATATCGCGCTAGACAGTCTCAAGCCTTCACAGTTAAGATAAGATATTTGGTGAAACGATTTCCTGTGGTCGACCGAGGGGGGAGGGGGGGCAACTGATAGTATGGGCTGTTTTAAGTTCTGAACATACAGTTCGTGGTCATAAGGACTATTAATCTCTTTCAGCTTCACTACAGCAGTGGTCCCTCTCAACTCACATCTTCACCAGAGCTATTGCACTTTGACCTCACCCCTGGGCGGGAAGTCTACAAACTACAGAGGAATGTAGTTCTGGCTGTGAGGCACACCTACTAGCAAAAAGTCATGAGGCAAAAACCTCTAGAAGAATATCATAAGGCCAAAACTACTTTCAAATAATCCTAAGGCAAAAACGTTTAGCAAAAAATCATGAGGTAAGAAAACTACAGAGAAATGTAAGGCATAAAATGACAACCAACAATAAAACTACGACCCATTGACATTCATAAGCATTATTAAAGTGTGTGCTGTTGTCCTCTAACACCTATGAGTTTGAGTCAACGTTTGTCAGTCACACATGAGTTATGAATGACCTCCGCTTTACAAGGATATGTTTATCACAGGTGCATTATGGGAATATGAGTTGTATAAGATATGCGTAAAAGCACAGGGACTACAGCCGGCATGCCAGCCCAGAGGCACACACTGACAACGGAATCCCCACAGGCTAAAATACAACGTCCTGATAAGCTAATATTGCCCGGCAACGGAAACAGCTCCCATATATATATACACAGGAAACAAAGGCCCTGACTGGTGTAGAAAGAGAATTACAACAAATAGAATCAACAGGCAGCCATTTTAGCTGGGGCACACAAAATGGCTGCCCCGGTTGTTAAAGAGCCTGTTGTCATGGACAACAACAGAAAGGCTTCTATAGTTCTAGTTCACTGGGGTAAAGGGACACCACAACTGGCCGACAGGGACCGTTGAATTGTACAGCCATTGCCATTGTCGTTATTCTAGTTCAGTGTGTTAGTGTGTCTCTGGGCGTGGCATGTCCAACAGATCCTATAAGGCACTATAGAGGAGAGTACAGTATTGTTACATTACAGCATTACAACACACACACACACACACACACACACACAAACAAACACACACACACACTAGATCATTAAAAACTACGACAGGATCACTGTAGATCTGGTGATTCCAGATCAGCACACCTCTATAACGGTTACATGGTGGGGCCCAGCACATCCTCAGCTCCCGATATTCAGGGTACCTGCATGGTCCCTATCCAACAGATTTCATCAACACTTATCTTAAGGTTCAGTTCACTTCAAATTGGTAAAACTGTCCCTGGGACAGCTTTATGTAGTCAATAGATTTGTGTATTTATGATTGAATTTTATTTTTATATATAAATATACATACATACATATATATATACATATATATATATATATATATATATATATATATATATAAATAATTGATTGTATAAGTTCCCTGAATATAATAAGGTGAGGAAGAGTTGACCCATTAAAATAAACCTAAGCCCCTCCCCCAGAAAAAACACAGAGTGACATCATCAGCCGCTAAACATGGGTTGGAAAAAAATATTTATATATATATATATATATATATATATATATATATATATATATCTTAGAAAGGCATTCCATTACTAATTAGTTAGTCAGTCCCGGCTATTGTTCTGTTGTTTTCTTTTTTTTCCCCACTACAACACCAAGCCAACCTGTACTGGCTTGGATGTAGATTCACAACGCTAGGCTGTTAGTACAGGACTACTCAGTACGGGTCTAGGTCAGTACTGCAATGTGAACAGGACTAACCTGGGTCAGTACAGGTCTAGGTCAGTACTGAAATGTGAACATGACTTAATCTGGGTCAGTCCCGCAGTGTGAACAGGACTTATCTGGGCCAGTCCTGCAGTGTGAACAGGACTTATCTGGGTCAGTCCAATGTAAAATGTAAAAAGGCCCCACTTTATGCAATTGATCAATTTAGACAAATATGTAACTAGTATGAATTTGTGACGGTGTTATGATCATAGCCATCAAAGTAAGAATGATTTAAGTGATTATAGCCATCTCATGGACAACAGTTTCCGTTATGTTAAACATGTAAAAAATTTGACCCAACAATTTATCTGATGGTAACTATACTAATGTTAACTCTACTACCTCTAAACCGTTTTAGACTCATCTGTCTATCACACACTCTATTGCTCGCTCGCCCCCTCTCCCGCACTCGCACTCGCACTCGCACTCGCACTCGCACTCGCACTCGCACTCGCACTCGCACTCGCACTCGCACTCGCACTCGCACTCGCACTCGCACTCGCACTCGCACTCGCACTCGCACTCGCACTCGCACTCGCACTCGCACTCTCACTCGCACTCTCACTCGCACTCTCACTCTCACTCTCACTCTCACTCTCACTCTCACTCTCACACTCACTCTCACACACTCACTCTCACTCACTCACTCTCACTCACTCACTCTCACTCTCACTCACTCTCACTCACTCTCACTCACTCTCACTCACTCACTCTCACTCACACTCACTCACACTCACACACTCTCAGCCCCCCCCCCCCCCCCCACTACACATACACACCCACAAACTCACACATACACATACAAACACACATATATACAGTGGGGCTGGCAGACCACCTTCCTCCTCCCCACAATCTCACAGTATTCTAGCTCTAAGGTGGGCGGAGCCTAGCAGAGAGCATGCCCCACCGGTCGACTCTGGTTGGTCCAGCAGGTCAGGTGACCTCTACGAAGAGTTCAGCAGGTTGCTGAGAACTGGAGAGAAAACACACACACAGACACACCAGTTTAGAGAAAACGATTGAAACTCAAAGTGTGTGTGTGTGTGTCTGTGTGAGTGTGCGTGTGTATATGTGTGTGTGTGTGTGTGTGTGTGTAAGTGTGCGTGCGTGTGTGTGTGTGTCTAAGTGTGCATGTTGCTTCACACCTTGGGGGTCTGACTGGGCTTCTGCCTCAGCTTTGCGGGCGCTCTCAGGATCTCCTGGTAGAGAGAGATAAAGAAGAGGGAAAGAAAGGACGAAAAAAAAGAGGTAGGGAATTTGAGATCAGAGAATCCAAAAAAGAAACCCATTGTTAGATTGAGAATACTTATTGACAGTAAACAGTATATCTGCTGAGTCTGTGGGTCTCCACGCAGAGAGATGCCAGTGTCCATAGTAACGAAAGTCTACTACCCTGTGTCAGAAGTTCCACTAGAACAGCAGGTTAGTAAACAAAGTTCTGCAGTCCCTGAGAAGGTTTAAAGAGTAACTAGGCAAAGTGGCTGTTTAGTCAGCCTGTTAATGTGTGCCGCTGTGGTCTGCTTTGAGCCAACTCTGCTGATCTGGTTTGGACCATCGGTTGTATTGGCCTTTCTTGTTCAGGACTCACAGGTTATTAAAATGCTGTGTATGCTAGTGTTTAGCTAAGTCCTTGTTACATGTTAATGCTAAGTTTTAGTTTGTTTGCTAGTGTATGTGTTATCTGTGATAAAAAAAATTGCTGAGTGTTAATGCCAGTAGTGGGTTAGCTTAGTGTTAATTCTAGTGGGTTAGCTGAGTGCTAATGCCAGTAGTGGGTTAGCTTAGTGTTAATGCTAGTGGGTTAGCAAAGTGCTAATGCAAGTAGTGGATTAATTTAGTGTTAATGCAAGAGGATTAGCTGAGTGCTAATGCCAGTAGTGGATTAGCTTAGAGTTGATGCTAGTGGGTAAGCTGAGTGCTAATGCTAATCGTTAGCTAAGTGACTGTGGTGTTGTACCCTCTCTGTTTTTGAAGCAGAGCTTCTTCTTCTGGTATGTATAGTAGCCGGTGGCCGCGCCCACGATGGCAACTCCCACTGCACTCAGGATGCCCGCCACGGAACCAGAGCCCCCCTCTGTTGAAACGAAACCAAAACCGCTCACCAATGGATTAACAGAAAGACTAGAGGTGCTTTTTTAGCTCATAAGCTAAATGAAATTACGGAAGGATAACACATGAAAACATTAAAGGCAGTGCATCAAATTCCATATTTACAAATGTGATATGCAAACTCTCCAAATTAGAATCTGAATCCACAGTGTTTTCCCGCCATAAGATGTTTATTGTCTTACATGCTAGTCGCCATGCCTTTGACTTGGCAAACTGCCACTCAAAGTCACTCAAACATTCATAACGAAGGATAAGAGTAGGAAGAAAGCAGATAAAGAAAGCATTTAAAGTTGATAACCATATCCGCTAATCAAATACATAACACCTTGTGTGACTAATAACCAGTCATTATGATAACAAGATCGATTAGTTTTACATCAGGGTCACACACAATACCGACTGCGACCACCGGGTGTCACTGTGTGGCAAAAGTAACCAACAGTGCACTTTCAAACCCGTGCTTGAGACTGGGCGCTGTCAAGGAGTAAGACATGCAAAACATGCTCGTAGCTAGAGCATAGCTATATGGAAACTAGATAATGTGACACATTCCATAAACGCTTATGCCGATTTATCGCCCTTTGGCAAATGTAACCGTGCCAACAGGAGCTGTGTTAGGCGGTGAGCACCTGTTGAACAGTAATTACAACAACTACCGGTATGTGACATTCTAAAATACCAGATTGACGGGAGGGGGGTCTGTCTGTCTCTCTCACACACACACACACACACACACACACACACACACACAACACATTTGAAGCAACAGTGGTTGGTTGGTCAATCTATCCCCTATTCATACGTGTTTAAATAATGTCTCACATGGCTGTATCTAAAATGATTGAATAGACCCTAGACCAAGAGGTGGGCTAACTGGAGCTCCAGTCTCTCTTACAGTCACTGGGTAGGGTGTGGTGGTGATGATTCACTCTGGGTTTAAAGGGGACAGTGTCAGCTAAGGGAATGCCTCACAGACCCCAGACGGGCCCCGGAGGGGCTAGCCCTGCATGGAGGAACCCCAGGTGAATAGTCTATAGAGTGTGAACAGAATAAACAGGAAAATCACTACTGACCCATAACAGGTCTAACATGTGGGCTTCTTCTAGGTCAACAGTGGACCTTGTCACTTTGTTAGGGCTGCTATGGCTACACATACAGGGCCAGCAGTGAGGGGCCAAGCGTTGTCTAATAAACAGACAATCCCCTCCTTACAGTGTCGACATTAGGATGATGTCTGGGGCCATTTGACGCCATCAGGGCGCCAAGCATTTACAAAGAGGATGATGGCCATTGGTCACATGCTTACGGTATCGACATGATCAGCCTGTTGCAGCTACTTTGACAGTCGCTGTGTTTGATACACACACACACACACACACGCACACGCACACGCACACGCACACGCACACGCACACCCTAACCTCCTGAAAGGGCCGCTAACAGAATGCCGTTCTGCACGGGTTACTGTGTAATCAGGAAAATAATGAGGAACATGGTATCAAGGACGGTGGGGGGGGGACGGGGGAGGCAGCTAGGAAATCAGATGCACAGTGTTGGCAGGGAGAAAGAATGGGGGGAAGACCAAGAGACGAAGAGAGAGGCATGAGGAGAGACAGAGGAGGAGAGGGAGAAAGACTGACGGAGGAAGAAAAAGAGAAGGAGAAGGAGAAGGAGAGGGAGAAGGAGAAGAAGAGAATGAGGAAGAGAAAATGGAGGGTTAAACTCACCTTGAGCATCAGCAGACGCCTCTGTGAAGGACAAAGAAGGAACACACAAACACACACACACACACACACACACACACACACACACAATTAGTAACACGATACATGACCTTGGTGCTTTTTAAATTAGAAGTATCTTATGTTAAACCCAAAGCGCACACACACACACAACCATTGTGTTATAGTCTGAGAGCTGAGTGCAGCCAACTGCCTGAAAGCGGTCTGCAATATAATCTGGCATATGGTTAGCCAGCTGTCCAGTCTGACAGGGAGAAAGCTATCTGTGTGTCATCTCGCCAACTATAATAATAATTACTAAAGGTTGTTCTATACAGTAAGTGCATAGTAGACACTTTAAAAAAAATAGAAACTTGTGTTTTTTCCCCTACAACAGAATTGAGGACCTCAATAACAATAATAATTTCAACAATGGTTCATCCTCTCCTCACTAGATTCAGTGTGTTCTGTTTCGCTCTGCCAAATATGTAATATGGAAAACAAGAACCGATCAAAGGAAACAACGTTGTGCCTTCATGATATTTTAATGGAGGTTTTTGAACGGCTGTTTTTTATCTGGCACTTAAAGGATTGAATTTGAATTGCTTTGACTGATGCCTTCTGGTTGTCTTTCATGTGCTTTGGGCTTTATGATAATGTCATGTGAATTATTCGGTTGTGAAAACTGAGATTCATACCGTTTGCTGAGGCCTCGGATGTGTGAGCTGGAGGGGGAAAGAAACAGAAAGGGGGAGAGAGAGAGAGAGAGGAGGAGGAGAGACAGAGGGAGGAGGGAGAGAGGAAGTGAGAGAAAGAGAGAGATACAGAAACAGACAGAACAGAAAGAGAGAGAGAGTTAATCAAAGCACGTCAGTATTCCATCTTGATTTTTAATCCTAACGGGTCTAAGAAAAATCAAGTGGAACCCTGCCCCAAAACACACACGCACGTACGCACGCACACACGCACGCACACGCACGCACCTGACTCAGAGGTAGCACTATGATCTCCTACGCAAATCCTGTCATGTTTAACAAGGCCCTTTGAAGCCATTTTTTTTAATCACTCTGGGCTTTAACGCCTGAGACCTGCATAGACTTGATTAACCAACTTACTATTCAAATCAGTGAGTGGATCCATATCTCTTTTCTATGTGCTGGAGGTAATGAGAGAAAAATGTTGTTTAACACAAACTTAACTTAACTGAAGAACATAACAAATGGTTGAAATGGCTGAGATCTCTACCGTGTTAATGAGCAGTATGCCACACAGACCTTCACTGTCGGCTGTGTTGACACTGAGCCAAACTCTAGCTGAACAGTTTCAGCCTTTGATCGGCCTCCATGGCAACCATAGAATGCACACCACTCCACCATTTCATACACACACACAGCCCATGACCAACTGTTGACATGGACAGATAGTGGAGGCTAAAGCTAAGCTAGGTATGGTTTGCCTACCGAAACCTGCCTAGGTGCTACCTAGTTAACAGTGTATGTGTGCTACCTAGTTAACAGTGTATGTATGCTAACTAGCTAACCCTATGTGCTAACTAGCCACTAAAACATCATTTTGTTTGCCAGATATTTAAGGTCACTGGATAGAGCTATTAGACAGACGATTGGGATCCAATTGTGGTCAAACCAATTGTTGTCTTTTTTAAAACAGTTCACTTCAAGTAAGATTACTGCAAGTATGAGTTTTTAATAAAACCAAGAACATAGACCCAGCATTCAATTTGGTTCGTATTCCTAGTAATAATACACTCCAAGACTAGTTAGCTTCACTAGTGAACAGTCGTAGTCAGTACTAACCGACTGATCCTCCACTGCGGCCTTTTCCAGCAGGGTGCGCCGCCTCCGCCTCCTTCTCCTCTTCGGCACTCTCAGGTAACAGGGCATCCCCCAGGTCTAGACCTGTCCACATAGACACAGCATGCAACAGCAAAACATTACGCATATAGCTCACCATTTTAATAGCAATAGCCTATATCCCATTACTGGCACATTAGATTTCATTAGTGTGTGAGTGGGTGTTGTCATGGCAATTTCCACGGTAGAGATGTACTGATGAAATAATGACCAGACTCACTTTTATTTCTCAGATATCACACTTTATATAGATCAGTAAAAATGTAAAATCAGGACACCAAAAATAGCTTCGAAGGGTAGGCTTGTTCTTTGCAGGTTGACTTGACTGCGCGCCGTGAGTCAGACAGAGCACATGTTCTACTTTTATATTCTTGTGTCGTAGACGAGGGTGTAGTTCCGGCTCTGAAAAGTGAAGCCTGTGCGGAAGTGCCTTAAACCTGCATTCTTTCTGATAACAAGCAGGGGGTGACTCCACTGGTTTCAGAAGCAACTACGATCGCATGGAAGACTATGAGAACATTTCTCACTTACTTTATTACATCAGTAAACATTTTCCTTACGAGTTTATGGTCTCAATCGCTAGTTAAGTTTTTTCAATACAGCTTGATGTTGATTTTGTAAATGTTGGTCCCATTTAGAGTAAAATAGACAATAAAGCAGGGTATGCTTTTGGGCGTGGCTACCTTGTGATTGACACTCAATCGGGATAGAGACGTAGCAACAGGCTCCACCCCTCCTCCTCCCAGCTCCTCCCCAGCCCCACCCTCTCGTCCAAGTATGGTCAATGTCGTCACTTCAGATTTTTTAAAAAGATGGCGATGGCCTATGAAACCAAGATGGTTGTGCACCTTCTTGTTTGTCTCAATTCAGTGGTTTGGCCACTTCCTTTTTCTGACTGTGACAGCAGTCGCAGCACAGCCACATGTGCTGGTGTAATAATCTCTTTGTTTTCTGCACAACAACAGCAGGGCTGGGTGTGAAACTAGGGGGGAATGCATTCTGGTTGATTTGGTCGCAATCATTTTCCATTTCACTGTGTGTGAAAGAGGGTGTGTCCGGAAGTATTTTTAGCGTTATACTGTAGTTAAATAAAGTCAAAGTTTGATTGAGTTGATGTGCCTATGATAAAATAAAGTAATAAAATGTAAAAGGAGCTTTCATAGCAGGCTGCTGCAATCATTACTCACTCTTACAATATCATCCATATTTAATAAAGGGCACCGCTGGTATTGCTGTCCTTTCCTTTCTAAACCAGATTTTAATGGTTTAGTTTTAAATGCATTTTATGTTAACATAGTCAAGTCAATGTAAGATGAATGTGTTTGTATAAATTTGAAGAGAAAGACTATGTACCATACATAATGTTGTAAACTTTTTGTTTACTTTATGCCTTGTATCATATACATCATATCATTAATCACATATCTTTATTTCCCAAGGTTACGGTTGTGGTCGATTTTTAAAGAAATCAAAGTACAGCGTGCCCTAAATAAAAGAGGCAGATGTTGGTAACACCAGGGTGACCAGTGCAAGACCACACCTCTGGAACTTCCTGCCTCGGAGGCATCAATAAGATCAGTTGGGTTGCTAGTCCATGCAGTTTATTCATGACGTCACGCTAATCCGTTTTGACAGATAGGCTAACAGGCTAATTACCTAATAGGCTGTGAGCTGTTTTACAGAAGGCAAATCACATTATTAAAAACCATATATTATAATTAGGTTGAGTCAGTTTCACTGCAGCTGGAATGCATATTTCTTTACAACATATCTGTTTTGTATGATTGTATACACTGGTTCTGGGATGGTCTGGGTTGGGTTGGGTCTGGCTACCGGCTTCCTCTGCTGTGGAGCAACACAGTTACACGGGTTTGGGTGGCAGAACGCCGCGGGTCAAACGATCAGAGAGGCTGACGTGACTCACTGTCTCCTCACACTCGCTCTCCTGAGCTTTATATCCAAGTTAATTAACCCGTCATATGGATTTATTACACAGCGGTTCATTCATTCAGCTCAATGGAATGAACCCTGAAGCCAAACACTCTACTACGTACTACTACTATACTAAATACTACTACATATTACTATACTACATACTACACACTATACTACAACATTACATACTACTACTACTACACTACACTACTACTACACACTACTATACCACAACACATACTACTATACTACATACTATACTACTTACTACTACATTACATACTACTACACACTACTATACCACTACTACTATACTACACACTACTACTATACAACTACATACAACTATACTACATACTACAGACTATACTACTTACTACTACATTACATACTACTACACACTACTATACCACCACTACTATACTACATACTACTACTATACAACTACATACAACTATACTACATACTACTACATTACATTACACACTACTATACCACAACACATACTACTACTCTCCCCCCCCCACCCCCGTAATCGCAACCTCTCAACCCATCTTCCTTAGCCACCGTATCCTGGACCAGAACAATGAGAACACTGAGTGACACCCACATAGCGCCGACATTGTCGTGAGGAACTAGCTGATTAGTGAACTACCATGGAACAAGCATTACATCCTGCATGACACTACACTTCCTTAAGGGAGTAGGAAAACAACCGTGGTGGAATGTCACTTTAAAAGACCTCTACCAAAGCACTGTTGTGCAAAGTTGGCAAAACCGACCAAAGTTTTCCATGAGACCGTAAAGGTTTTTTCGAGGCTGTTGTTAATAAACCTAGTCCTAAACAACACTAAAACAACACTTAAAATGGCTGCCTGAACAGAACATTGTCAGGCTGGAGAATGGGTTTTCAAAACATTGATGGATTTTTGTCTATATTGTACATTTTACCTTCTAAACTAAAAACAAAGTAATCTAACTGAAAATCACTCAACTAAAATGTTTTATTTTACTTATTTATCCTTTAATTAACCACGTGTCCCAACAGACAGACAGACAGACAGACAGACAGACAGACAGACAGACAGACAGACAGACAGACAGACAGACAGACAGACAGACAGACAGACAGACAGACAGACAGACAGACAGACAGACAGACAGACAGGCAATACTGACCGGGGACAGACAGACAGACAGTACCGACAGGGGACGGACAGAGATAGCACTGACAGGATACAGGTAGAAAAGGTACTATTAAGGGACATGGAAGCCATGACATAGGCATGGGGGGAGACGGAATGTTCCGGAACACACGGTGGAAACAAAGACAAGAGGAGCTGTGTTTAGATAAAACAAGTTGGGACACTTTCCAGCGACATCAATCCCCGGCTACTGCTCTCTCACACACACACACACAACCCTTAAGGAGGGGAGGTCATCTAGCCTATACCATTCACCTGTCAACACTTCACTATAGGGGAAGAAAAGAGGAGGGGCTGGGGTGGAGGGAGGAAGGGGGGTTAGACAGAGAGAGAGAGAGAGAGAGAGAGAGAGAGAGAGAGAGAGAGAGAGAGAGAGAGAAGACAGCGACACACAGAGGGAAGGGGGCCTGGGGAAGGGAAGGAGTGCAAGAAAGAAAGAGGGGGAAGGGATGGAGAAAGAAAAGAAAAACATAGAGGGGACGCACAGCCGTAATCAAATCCACTCCATTTGAGTTCACAATCTGTGTGTTAATGCATGCACACGCTAAATGTGCACATGGCAGTCTAAGTGTGTGTGTGTGTTAGTTTGTAGGTCTCTTGGAGTGTGCGCATGTATGTGTGTGTGACAGTAGGTCTGGATGTTACAGTGTGTGTGCGTGTGTGTGTGTGTGTGTGTGTGTGTGTCTGTCTGTCTCACCACCCTCCGCTTCAGTCTTGGGGGCTTCAGGTGCTGCGTCTGGTACCACTATTTCCTCGTCCACCAGCTCCTCCTCTTCCTCCACCACCTTCTTCTCTCCTTCCTCCTCCGGTACTGGTGGCACCTCCTCTTTGGCTGCGGGCTCGGGTGCTGCTTCTTCTTCTGCCGCCTCAGTATCAGCGGCAGCAGCCTCCTCTTCAGCCTCTGGTTCTGGTTCTGGGGCTGGGGCTGGGGCTGCCTCTGCCTCCTCAGGAGCCTCCTCTCCTCCTGCTGCTACTTCCTGGTTTGGAGTCATGGAAACGGAAGGATTAAAACGGACAGGCCTCTGCAAGTCAACACTTTCCTCAGTCAAACACAACTAGATATTGGTCCAGTCTCCTCTGTCAAACACAACTAGATATTGGTCCAGTCTCCTCTGTCAAACACAACTAGATATTGGTCCAGTCTCCTCTGTCAAACACAACTAGATATCTGTTGAAAACAATGAAAGCAATAAATGTACAGTATATTTAAGATAACCTTTATTTTTTTTTTATATATTTTGTATTTTTGAATGCTTTGGCCCTTGCTGTATGGTTGTCATTACATGTATGTTTTGTTAGCAGTATGAGTGTATTAATGTTGACCTCTGCTTCCTCGGGCGCTGCTGCCTCCTCTGGCGCTGGGTCCTTTGGAGCGGGTTCCTCTGCCGCCGGTTCCTCTGCCGCCGGTTCCTCTGCCGCCGGTTCCTCTGCCGCCGGTTCCTCGGCCGCCGGTTCCTCGGCCGCCGGTTCCTCGGCCGCCGGTTCCTCGGCCGCCGGTTCCTCTGGAGCTGCAGGTTCCTCTGGAGCTGCAGGTTCCTCTGGAGCTGCAGGTTCCACTACGGCTGCCTCCGGGTCCTTTGCTTCGGGCTCCTCTGCTGGCGCTGGAAGAGAAAGAGGAAAACTGAGACTTTGACAAGATGGTCTCAACCGCTATTCAGGAGTTCACAGGACTGTCCCACACTTAACAGTTCTGTGGTATTTGTGTAGTTTTGAAGGGACTTGGTTGTAATATTGTATTGTAATCTCACATAACAGAAGCCAGTAACCAGCAGTAGTAAACATAGTGAACTCACCGACTGCCGCTTCAGCTTCATCTAGGAAAGAGGAGAAAAGAGCGGTCAGGACATGCAAACATGGCAACCCACAGGTCT
The DNA here is from genome assembly GCA_017639675.1 of Aplochiton taeniatus. Lineage (NCBI taxonomy): Eukaryota > Metazoa > Chordata > Actinopteri > Galaxiiformes > Galaxiidae > Aplochiton > Aplochiton taeniatus. The sequence continues at coordinate 2,179,069 of CM030190.1, forward strand.
ACCTCATAAAGACAAAGAAACATGGCAACCACTTTCACTGCCAACTGTTCCCCTTACTAAGGACACTACTACTACTGCTAATAAAAAACCTAAGAATAAAATGTGACGTTCTGACACGGGTCACATGACCAGCAGTACAGCAGTGGTTAAGGTTTTGGTATGGGTGGCCCCCGGCTCCTCCCTCCCTCCCTCCAGCTGAAAGCCTCCCTGGGGTTCCTTAAAGCGTCCATCTTCCCCTGGCTCCACTAACACGCAGCAGGTGCTGACCTCATCTGGCGAGGCGATGAGGACCATCGCTCATCACATCGCCCACGCCCAAACCCCACGCCCTCCTCTGGCCCGCCATGTCCTGAGGGATTCACGGCCAATCAGAGCCCTTTATGTAAACGGCGCCGACGGCGGCCATTTTGTGAACCCTCCTGGGATTGGGTTGAACTGCGTTCAGCCTCTTTGGATGTCTGGGCCACGCCCGGGCCTCACGCTAGCCCCCAAACGGCCTGGCCTCAGAGATGGCACCTCGCTGCTAATGAGAGAATCACTGTCTGTGACGTGTGGGAGTGTGTGTGGGGCCGCGACCTTTGCGAGTGAGTGAGTAGGCGTGTAACAAGGCGTGGGAGTGTGTGTGAGGGTGTGTGTGTGTGTGTGTGTGTGTCTCGATGTGAGTGTGTGTATTTCAATGCGTGTGTGTGTGTGTGTCTCGATGTGTGTTTGACAGCGGCCGGGCACATTCCTCTGTTGTCTGTGAGAAGCTAAAACAGCCGAGCAATCTCCTGCCTGTTACAGAGCACAGCCCTAAGCTAACACAGGACCACTGTTTGGATGCGCTTGATATACTCTGTCTTACTGTTAATGTCCCGACTCTAGCAGCGTAGCACAGCTACTTTAGAAGCCAGAACATAAACTAAACATCCCAAAGTTTGTCTATCCAAGAAGGAGAGGGGTTGTTCATTGGCTCGGTAATAGATGTTTGATTTTTCCACCCGGGAGCTTGGGGTCTTCAGTCCAGGATGTTACCGAGTGAGGTGAGGAGGGTGGGGGGTGAAAATCGAGCGCTCTTCCACAAGAGTGTCATGCTGGCGTCGTGCTAACACAGCTAATGAGACGGGTCCTCCATTAAACTTTGAACCTCAGGCTGTCTGCTGACAGTCACAGAGTTAACATGAGCTACAACCTAACCGATAAACGGCAAAGACAGAAAATCATCTTTCTGAGAATCCCACCCGTAAAGAAAAACCTCCCGTCCGTAAAGAAGGCAATGACCTTTGTTTAAGCACCTCGCCATAGTAACATGGTCACATACAGAGTACAGGTTTTACAAGCCATTTAAGTATTTTAAAAGCTTTTGAAGTCGTCTATATTTCAAACTACGTTTTTTACTATCTCAAATCTATGAAAGATTCAGTTGTCATCAAGAACTGTCGTCTTATTGATTTTTTTCACCAAAGGAACTAGAATTAAAAGTAGCTTAGACCCATCTTATGATAGTTGCTTTTTACTTTAGTACTTTTTTTTCAACCAATCTCAGTCTCATTTTGAAGGGGAGCTCTTGGAATATTATTTAACTTATAAGTCATTCCTATAAAAGACAGCATGCTCCCAAGAGAAAGACTTCCAATACGGCCTCTCTCTCTTTTCCCACCAAAACGGCGAACACCGGCGGCCATCTTGGGGTTCCTCACTCTGTTTCACTCTACCCTTCCCCTCATGCTAGCGTCACATGATGACTTTTACATGTGTGGTTTTCTCTGCTGATCTCATCGCCGCTCCTAATAATCTTCAGGAAAAAAAACACGCTTGTTCTACGGGTTTTACGGGCTGCGGAACAGTTCAAAGTCGTGGTAGTAATCTATAGAAGCTGAAAGCGATGGGATGTATTTTGGAGGGGAAAAAAAACGGTTTGAGGTGAGCGTTCACATATACACACCCCACTACATCCTCCACCCATACACACATACACACTCACATAGATACACACATCAATCCACCCATACACACATACACACTCACATAGATACACACATCAATCCACCCATCTGTTTAAATACACACAGACCAACATTCAGCAACTGATCTGTCTTTCTTTAAACAGAACGATCTGAGACTGAGTCAGTTAACCATTTGAATCCCAAACTTCTCTTCTCGAACATGTTTTTAAATGAATCCTTTAAGCGGTGTGTGTCAGCGTGCCCGTCTTGGGTTTGAACTGAGCGGACCCCTCTCACAGACGGTGCTTTGTGCATGTGTGTGTGGGTCCGGATACACAGGGAACCAATAAAAGTTGCTTTAAGCGGTTCTACCTGTAGGGGGGAAATACCTCCAGAGATTGCTTCTGAATGTCGGAAATATTTCCATGACGTTCGAAAAGTACGGTTAGGTAAAAGGCCCCTCCCTCTGGCCTGTCCATCGACCTACCGACACACACACACACACACACACACACACACACACACACACGCGCACGCACGCACACATGCACATACATAATTACAAACACGTATAGAACAGGCCTACCTTCTCACACTAACTCTATAGGGTTGGTTCTCTTGTTAATGACAGTAGTAGAGAATATGTGTGAGGCGGGGCTTCCAAACGAGACGTCTCTCCTCCTCTACATTCAAGGGGAAACTTAAGAGCCTGTGTGTTCCTCAAAGGCCATAGAGTCCCTTCCAGATGAATATCTGCAGCTCCTGACCGGTTTCTATGTGAGTGAATAGGCGCTATGCTACTTAACAGTTGTAAGGAACACCAACTGTTTTCACTCAACTACCTCTCTGAACAAAGGTTCTAAAAAAAACACACACACAAGTTTAGAAAGTCAGTTCACGGTGCTGGCTCTGGGATTGTGTGAGTGCGTGTGTGTGAGTGGGTCTGTGTGTGTGTGTGTGTGTGTGTGTGTGTGTGTGTGTGTGTGTGTGTGATACTATGGCTCCTATAGCGTTCAGGACCCCGCCCCCTCGGGTGCCACTCACAGGAACATTCTGTTCCCTTCTCCACGCGCTGCCACTTCCTGCACCTAACAACAGACCACGTGGGGCAACACACACACACACACACACACGATACTCTTCTCTCAACATGAGGGCTCACACGCACACCCCTCCTCCACAGATGCAGATAAACACACATACCTCGGCTCAAACACACACCTCGGCTCAAACACACACACACACACACACACACACACACACACCTATTCCCCTCACAGTAAGTTTACTGACTCGTAACCCCCCCCCCCCCACCCAACCCTCTTAGGAAAGTCAATGGCTTCTTTGCAGTGCAAGAATGAGTTGCAAAATATAATTTCTTTCTTGTTCTTTCATTCATTCTTTCTTTCTTGTTCTTTCAGTATCTCTTTCTCTTTGTCTGTTTTAGAGCCTTCACATAAAACGTACAGTATGACTCAGAGAAAACATGTTCAGAGCAAGTTCACACACACACACACACAATCTCCACTTCACTTAAAAAAAAACTATACGTCCTAGGAAGGGGAGGGAGGGAGGGAGGGAGGGGGGGAAGGGGGGAGGGAAGGGGAATTCTGGTTTCGGTTAGTGAGTAACATGCAGTGAACATATAGCTGATGAGTCACTATGTCAAACTCTGGCATGTTGCAACGATGCCCTGTATGTTCCTGGGACACACACACACACACACACACACACACACACACAAACACACACACACACACAAACACACACACACACACACACACACACACACCTCTGAAGGTTATGTCCCATAACACAAGGCAGCTAGTTCGCTGAAGGTTAAACATGGTACAGAATGGAGCACTGTCCTTGGGCCAATTTAACACATGAAATAGTGAGTGAAGTCAGAAAATATGTAACAAATATTTATGAATGAAACAATAAGCAACATCGACAGAGACTGTCACCGCAAGACTACAGACCAAAAAGTTATGTCTCATGTTAAGACATGGCAACAGAAAAACCTCTGAAGAGTTAAACTCTTTCACATGTTTTGAATTGAGAGCATTCACCAGTACGTATCCGACTGGAATGTATGTGTGCATGTGTGTGCGTTTAAAAACTCTAAATGTAAGTGTGTGTGTGTGTGTATGTGTGTTTCAAAGTTCTAAAGGGATAGTTGTGCATGTGTGTTTCTACGTTCTAAATGTATGTGTGTTTGTGTGTTTCTAAGTTCTGAATGGGTGGTTGTGTGTGTTTCAAAACTCTAAAAGTCTGTGTGTGTGTGTGTGTGTGTGTGTGTGTGTGTGTGCACGCGCACCCGTGCATTTCAAAGTCCTGAATGTATGGTTGTCCTGGACGACCGTGAATCACACCAGAGAGGTATATACAAGAATGAATGACGCTCTGGTAATTGAGAGTCATGACTGGGCAGATCACATAGAGATCCTTCATAGCAGAAGATCCCCAACCCTTCCCACTACGTTGGTCCCAAGCGGCACCTTTTCATTTAAACTTCAAAATTTTTCCGCTAAGCGGTTGACTCTACCATCCTAAACCCTACTAAATCTACCTTAGTCAAACACTCCCTCTGTAAATGTGATCATTCTCTGTTTTCCTCACAGAATTACGATGGGCTAGGGTTAGGGTCCTTATAGGACCTCCAGTGCTCCTTAAGGGCGTAAGTGATCGAATAAATACCAAGGAAACTTAGGGCTGGTTTCCCGGACATAGATTAACCCAGAGCCTAGGCCAAAAAACATTTTCAATGAAGAATCTCAATTGACAGTGAGATTTAGGACTAGGCTTAATCTATGTCTGGGAAACTGGGACGAAATGTTTTATTAACACATGAATATACTCCAACAGTTTAGTAAAACAATTGATACACTAATACACTCCCGAATAAGATAGTGTTATTATGAATGCAATACTCCACATAGAGCATGTCGGTGTGAGACACTTTGACATGTAGATAAACATCTTGTTCGTTTAAAACACGCACACACACAGATTTGAGGGGTTGAGATGAGGGGCTCATTTGAATGGCTGGACTGTGATACCTGATAAACGTTGAATTGACTTCCGTTAACTAGGCGTGTCTAATCCTTACCTTCATCCTTAGATGCTCTGTCTAGCAGTCGGAGTGTATTAGTGTGTAACTAGACAACCCACTTAGCGGGTTAGTTTTGAAGGCTAAAGGAAAAGGTGCCAATGTATTGAACAGGTTGAGAGTTGGGGGTCTTCTCTTATAAAGGGTCTTTATGGAATCTGTCCTGTCGCGACTCTCAATGACATGTAGGGCCTGAAAGACAGGTGGAGAAGAGTGTGTGCGTGTGTGTGTGTGTGACCCTGATCCCTCCTATGGGTCAATTCAGTGTGTGTGTGTGTGTGTGTGTGTGTGTGTGTGTGTGACCCTGATCCCTCCTATGGGTCAATTCAGTGTATGTGTGTGTGTGTGTGGGACCCTAACCCTTTCAGTGGGTGTGTGATGGAGCATACAGAATGTAAATAACTGAATTTATAAGTGTGATGATGTCATAAACCTCTATTGAAATATAAGGCATCATTTAGGACCAGATCACAGCTGCTCTAAAGGCAGAGGCTGGGCCTTCTAATATCTTCCCCAGATATTAGAATATTACAAGGTGGTTAAATTATTCTGCATCAGATTAATACAAATTATAATAATTGATTACACTTGATATAGTGTTTTTCTAGACACCCAAAGCGCCTGGCCACACTATAGGGGGAAACTCACAGTGGAGGTTAAAGGCCGTTTTAGGAAAAGCTCTCAAACTAACGGAAATGTGTGTTGTATGAGGATCATATTGTGTCTTTTGTGTGAGTTTGTAAAGCTGTTCAAAATAAAGGAGGAGCAGTGACTATGTCCCGGGGTTA
>CM030190.1:2187393-2192393 GCA_017639675.1 Aplochiton taeniatus
TAGAAACACAAAGAAAGGGCCACAGACGGTCAGACTGACAGACAAAGAAATATCAAGAGGGTGAGTGAGACCATTTTTAACAAAGAGACCGACTAAAAGACTAAGAGAGAAAAGAAAGTCTTAACAAAGAACATTTGAAAGGAGCAGCTCACCTTGTGCCTTGGCGCCGACAAGCAGGCTACCCAACAGGAGAATCCACAGGTATGACATGGCGGGAACACGGTGTTCTGATCGGCTCAAGGTGAAGTGGATCTGGACAGGAATGTCTGGACGAAGAGGAGACCGTCTGGGAAAAATATGTGCGCTTTTCTTTGGCGGTTAGAAGCAAGTGGGTGTGTCGGTTTGGTGATTTTATTCGGCCTAGGTAAGGATGCTCTCAGACCGCGCGCGTCGCTCTCTCTGGCTCACGCTTTTGTCTGGAAGGCAAAGTCATTATAAAAGGGGCGTGGCGTCTTTCCCCCGGCTCTCCATCAGATAGAGGCTGTCTGGTCGTTGGTCCAATAGCGTCGCTTATATCGGCTATGGACGGTTCTCGTAATGTAAGGAAAGTTTACATACTGTAGGTTAAATGGGCCGTGGGTTTCGTGCACAAACTTCTAGCACGGAGGAAAAACATAGGACTGTATACACCATGGTCACACACGAGTTGATATTGTTTTTTCTCTCCGAAAGACATAACAAAAACGTATTTAAATAGTTATTTATATGGATATTCTAAAGTCAATCTGAAGAAGAAAAAATTCTCACTGTCCTAGAAAAATATTTATCCCGCGCCTAATTTGTTTTTAGAATGGGATTTGGCAATTTTTCACTTCTTTCCCAATCCTTTCCGCCTGGTTATAAATCACATCGCCTAGGTCCACAACTTTTCCCACCAGCGCGTGTCGCCTTCAACTCAACAGAACAAGATCTGCACTTCACATCTGCATATGTCGCCGGAGTTTCTCAATATCGGAGGTATACCACCACTTAAGGCAGTCAAGCTCAAATAGCTTATATTATCGGTTATTAGCACGTGCTCTCCGGATAAAGAAGACAGACCGATAATTGAAGACGAATCAAGAGAGCTGTGAACATTAAGCCATTACTAAGACCAGGTAGCCCTACGGTAAATAATAATAAAAAAGCTCGAAGCGAGTATATTATAGACAAGTCATATTTATTGGTGGCACAATGGTATTAAAACACGAAATCATTATAAAGATATCCTTCTCCATCGGTCTTTCAGTCACTACATGTAATTCAGAGTCAGGACTGGACAGATCACTTAAGCACATAAACATTAATATTTTCTTGCCCGTGCGTAGGCTACTTTGCCAAATCAATCTTTCCCGAGGTGAAAGTTGGCTCCCTGTTTAGATCTCATCAATCTGAAAGGACATTGGCTGGGTGCGACCATAGATTATGAACGAGCGGAATTGACAGAGTACCCACACTTCGGACTGGACTTTACTGGCCTATAGTCAAGGGCAACACATTTGTCAATTTTTCATTCAGTTTTTATACTACATTATTTTTTGTTAATTTTGTCAAAAAGGACAACAGTAGAGCCACAAAGACCCTTTCAAACTGTACAAAGGCATGTTTCTGCCCGAGTTCAGCTCAGTTCAGCCTGATTCTGTGGTCGTGATTCAACTGAAGATTTTGATGACAAATGGGGGGGAACACCCATTAGATGAATATCTCTCTGGATGATTGCCCTCACGGTTAAGTTAGCAAGGACACACCCAACCCAATTCTATGAAATAAGACTGGATACCGGGGCACAACAACTTCCGGGTCCCGTTTCCATAGTAACATTGAGGGTGTTCAGAAGTGTTCTGTCTTAAGCTCCCCACCCCCCACTCCGAGGCCTTCAACTCGAGATAAACAACGACATTTGACCTGGGAGTTGGAACTAGTACCAATGACAAGATGTCTGTTAATATGAAAGGCAATACACCACTTGTATTATTTTTTTTTTTTTAATTTTTGAAGGTTTAATGAAAAGCGTGTCCAAAGTCCATGTTGAGGGGCCTCCTTTGAGGAGGCCCTACTTAAACAAACAAAATCTGTCACAGAGTTTCATAATTAACCTTGCATTAGGAGGAGGAGCAGGAGGAAGAGGACGCAAGAGAATTCAGGATAGGGGAGCATCTGTTTTGAATTATTAGAATTTGATTTATTTCTCCAGACAATGTCAGACTAAAAGCGGGAAAGATCATTTGTAAAGAAAACTAAATAGAAAAAAAAGTTTAAATATATAAATCTAATTCAAACTAATTCAGTTTTGTAACACTTCATAAAAGGAAGTAAGGCAGCCCCTGAAAAGTGAGACGGTGAGCACGGAGGGACAAAATACTTCCCTGGTCCCTAGCTCCTTTTACAAAAAGCAATCATTTACAAAAAAAACAAATCACCCCCAATCTCCACTCACTCAAATATCCATGATGACGCTCTAGAGATTGTTCTCCCACTGAGCCTAAGAGCTGGAGAAGTGGACTGGTCTCTCCACCAAGCCTTCAGGAAACCCCAAAGACTGGCTGAAGGAAACCCAACCTTGCATCAAACAGTGTTAGCTACTCCACAAAGAAGGCTGGTGTCTTGGCCCTCCGTGTGTGCATGTGCGTGTGCGTGTGTGTCCGTGCGTGCGTGTGCGTGTGTGTGAAAACAGAAAATAGATGGTGACATCAGCTTAAGAGCTGGGCCACATTGATACAGCCTGCAACTAAAGCTGCTTTCACACATCTGGAACCAAACCAAACTGGACCGAGTGGCTCTGGTGAGGATACCATAAAAATAATAATAATAAAAAAAAACAGAGTAATCTGGGCAGAGAAATGTTATCAGTGATACAAATTCATAATTGGTGTAAAAAAAACGAGAAATCGACGTGTGCCATGGGTGTCAGAAAAGGTGGCTCAAAGCCAGCCCGGTACAGCCCAGCCCAGCCCAGCACAGATCAGATCAGATCAGATCCGTGGTGTGAAACGGTTCTAAGGTGCAGCCTTCTCCTCCTTTGGACATATAACCAATGTGACAGGACTGGATAGGAACCATCTGGATGAAAAAGGGTGGAGCTTACACCTGTCAAACCTTGTTAGATCAGAGGCTGGGGGAAAGGATGCTAGTGAACAGTATTGAGACTGGCCCCAGCTGTACGCTGGAGGAGACGCAGAGGAAAACACACTGGATTGATAACAGGCTTCTCCCGGATCAGGGAGATGCTTCAATGATTGTCTCTCTGATTGGTGCCCATGTGTATCCATGGCAACCTCAGCGGCCTTCAGAAAGACATTACTTCAAATCCCATGATGCTTCTCTTCTCTGGAGGAATGATCAGTTCAGGGGTATTCTGATTGGTTAGGTGGTGGGGCATGGGACAGGCTGATTGGTTAATGGTTGTAGGCTGATCACATCTTATTGAAACACTCCTTGGCGTTGGACCAGACTTGGATCCCCTGAGAAGACCCCACCCACACACACACACACACACACACACACACACCTGACTCAGAGGTAGCACTATGATCTCCTACGCAAATCCTGTCATGTTTAACAAGGCCCTTTGAAGCCATTTTTTTTAATCACTGTGGGCTTTAACGCCTGAGACCTGCATAGACTTGATCAACCAACTTACTATTCAAATCAGTGACTGGATCCATATCTCTTTTCTATGTGCTGGAGGCAGTCAGCACCACACTTAACTGAACTAAACTTAAGTAAATAAAACACAGAAACCATGGCGACAGGCTGACTAGGTGCAAAACACTGTCTCAAAAAAAACAGCATAAGGTCACATGAGGGTAAATGTGTACTTTGATACAACTATAGTTATTAATGGTCTAGTCCTCTCAGCCCCCCCTGTTAGTTAGTAATGGTCTAGTCCTCTAACCCCCCCCATATGTTAATTAGTAATGGTCTAGTCCTTGAAACCCCCCATGTGTTAGTTAGTAATGGTCTAGTCCTCCAACCCCCCATGTGTTAGTTAGTAATGGTCCAGTCCTCTAACCCCCCCCATGTGTTAGTTAGTAATGGTCTAGTCCTCTAACCCCCCCATGTGTTAGTTAGTAATGGTCTTGTCCTCTAACCCCCCATGTGTTAGTTAGTAATGGTCTAGTCCTCTAACCCCCCATGTGTTAGTTAGTAATGGTCCAGTCCTCTAACCCCCCCATGTGTTAGTTAGTAATGGTCTAGTCCTCTAACCCCCCCATGTGTTAGTTAGTAATGGTCTAGTCCTCTAACCCCTCCCATGTGTTAGTTAGTAATGGTCTAGTCCTCTAACCCCCCCATGTGTTAGTTAGTAATGGTCTAGTCCTCTAACCCCCCATGTGTTAGTTAGTAATGGTCTAGTCCTCTAACCCCCCATGTGTTAGTTAGTAATGGTCTAGTCCTCTAACCCCCCATGTGTTAGTCAGTAATGGTCCAGTCCTCTAACCCCCCCATGTGTTAGTTAGTAATGGTCCAGTCCTCTAACCCCCCCATGTGTTAGTTAGTAATGGTCCAGTCCTCTCACCTTCTTACACATGCTGATTTGCATGACGGCATAGCTGATCAAAGCCTCGCGAAGATCTCTGTCCTTCTGCTCCTTAAAACGTTCCACATCACTCCACGCTGCCTTCACAAACTCCCTGAAAAGACACACACACACACACACAGTGTTGTGTTTTACTGGACTAAGTTAAACACAAAGCTAATATTTTCAACATGTCACTCAGACACATTATAAAGAACTGGGCTAGCGCTCTGTGGTTTGACATATGAATGATTTAAAAATGAATAGAACAGAGGGACAGGAGGATGGAGTACACAGTAACAACCAGAAGGGGGCAGTGAAAGACAGGGAGTATGGAGTACACAGTAACAACCAGAGGGGAGCAGTGAAAGACAGGGAGTATGGAGTACACAGTAACAACCAGAAGGGGGCAGTGAAAGACAGGGAGTATGGAGTACACAGTAACAACCAGAGGGGAGCAGTGAAAGACAGGGAGTATGGAGTACACAGTAACAACCAGAAGGGG
>CM030190.1:2194893-2209893 GCA_017639675.1 Aplochiton taeniatus
CTAACCCCCTCCAGTGGTACCTGAAGATCAGCCCCTTAATGACTTCTACCCTAACCCCCTCCAGTGGTACCTGAAGATCAGCCCCTTAATGACTTCTACCCTAACCCCCTCCAGTGGTACCTGAAGATCAGCCCCTTAATGACTTCTACCCTAACCCCCTCCAGTGGTACCTGAAGATCAGCCCCTTAATGACTTCTACCCTAACCCCCTCCAGTGGTACCTGAAGATCAGCCCCTTAATGACTTCTACCCTAACCCCCTCCAGTGGTACCTGAAGATCAGCCCCTTAATGACTTCTACCCTAACCCCCTCCAGTGGTACCTGAAGATCAGCCCCTTAATGACTTCTACCCTAACCCCCTCCAGTGGTACCTGAAGATCAGCCCCTTAATGACTTCTACCCTAACCCCCTCCAGTGGTACCTGAAGATCAGCCCCTTAATGACTTCTACCCTAACCCCCTCCAGTGGTACCTGAAGATCAGCCCCTTAATGACTTCTACCCTAACCCCCTCCAGTGGTACCTGAAGATCAGCCCCTTAATGACTTCTACCCTAACCCCCTCCAGTGGTACCTGAAGATCAGCCCCTTAATGACTTCTACCCTAACCCCCTCCAGTGGTACCTGAAGATCAGCCCCTTAATGACTTCTACCCTAACCCCCTCCAGTGGTACCTGAAGATCAGCCCCTTAATGACTTCTACCCTAACCCCCTCCAGTGGTACCTGAAGATCAGCCCCTTACTGACTTCTACCCTAACCCCCTCCAGTGGTACCTGAAGATCAGCCCCTTAATGACTTCTACCCTAACCCCCTCCAGTGGTACCTGAAGATCAGCCCCTTAATGACTTCTACCCTAACCCCCTCTAGTGGTACCTGAAGATCAGCCCCTTAATGACTTCTACCCTAACCCCCTCCAGTGGTACCTGAAGATCAGCCCCTTAATGACTTCTACCCTAACCCCCTCCAGTGGTACCTGAAGATCAGCCCCTTAATGACTTCTACCCTAACCCCCTCCAGTGGTACCTGAAGATCAGCCCCTTAATGACTTCTACCCTAACCCCCTCCAGTGGTACCTGAAGATCAGCCCCTTAATGACTTCTACCCTAACCCCCTCTAGTGGTACCTGAAGATCAGCCCCTTAATGACTTCTACCCTAACCCCCTCCAGTGGTACCTGAAGATCAGCCCCTTAATGACTTCTACCCTAACCCCCTCCAGTGGTACCTGAAGATCCGTCCGTAGTTCCCGTGGACTTTGTAGACGCCACACAGCCAAAGGAATTAGCTCAACTGTGTGACATATAACGCCAGTGAAATCCCTGGGAGAGTGTGTGTGTGTGTGTGTGTGTGTGTGTGTGTGTGTGTGTGTGTGTGTGTGTCTCACCCCAGTGATAAGCTCCTCCTTCTGCTGTTTCTTGTTGCTAAGGTCCTGGGCCGCCGTCTCCAGGTCGTACTGGGTCAGCTCGTTTTTCTTACACACCGCTCTGTGACACACACACACACGCACACACACACACACGCGCACACACACACACACACACACACGCGCACACACGTTAACACGCCATGCTGTGAGCAGCTTTCCTAGGCCTCTCTAATCCCCCTTTCGCACAGACGACCTGTGTTTTAGCCGTGTTTTTGACACAGGTCGTACCCGCGTTGGACCCTAAGACCCGGGTCGCCAACGTTCACACACACAAGACCCAGGTCTGCGAGTTGCTGTACGTCACTGCTGACCGCCACTGAGTCCAGTCGTGGCGTTGCTGTAACCTGTTGTTACGGTAACAGTCTCTGTTGTAGTCGAGGCCATTGCTTTAAGGCACAGGTTTTGTTTTCTTCAGCGCTTCACCATCACAACACAGAGACAGTGTGACCATGTTTAGTTGGCTTTAACGTTTGCTAGCCAGTTATTCATTGTCTAGTTAGTCATTGTCTGTCGTAGCGAGCTAGCTTACGTTAACCTGTCAGCTAGCTGTGGTTATTGATCAACACAACAAACAGGCTCGATGAGTTGATATCGTCGTCTTACTACTACCACCACCAAATCATTTACAATGCTTCTATCTTTGCTACCCCTCCTGTTGAAGCCTTCTTTAACGGGCGTGCAGTTTATATTTTCCGCGTCACACGCGGCGATCCTAACCAATGAGGTTTGTTGATTGCAACACGGGTCGAGTGACCCTTTCACACCAAAGCCGAGGCGTGTTCAACCCGTGTTTGTGTTGACATGCCGTGTTGACATGCCGTGTTGGCATGCCGTGTTGACATGCCGTGTTGACATGCCGTGTTGACATGCCGTGTTGACATGCCGTGTTGGCATGCCGTGTTGACATGCCGTGTTGACATGCCGTGTTGGCATGCCGTGTTGACACCTGTCACACCAACAGCCCACCTGTGTTGTACCCGGGTTGACGTTGCGGTATGAATGGTGTGTTCCTCACCTGATGGCGTCTGTGTAGAAGAGGTACTCCTTCAGCTGGTCAGCATAGTGCTCCTCCTCCTCCAGGATATCATCCACGGAGGCTGCATACCTACACACACACACACACACACACACACCCAGTGAGAGTAGGGAGGGAGTGGTGTGTGTGTGTGTGGCGTACAGTTAGCAGTGAGACCAGGTGTGTGTAACCTGATCTGTACATAAACCAGAGACAGCTGTTGGCTGGCTGGCTGGCTGGCAGAGCCGCGCGTGCGTGTGTGTGCGTGCGTGCGTGTGTGTGTGTGTGTGTGTGTGTGTGTTCAAAGCTGGTCCAGCTGCTGTGGATCACAGATTAGCCCGTCAGACTGCCTGAAAGCCTGATAGTGACCTTTGACCCCCAGCGTAAAGATGAACCATCTGGGGAAACGTTTTTAGGATCAACGCATCAACCCCCCCCCCCCCACACACACACACACACACACCCATCAAGCAATTCACACAAGCGTTGTCAGTCCAACCGTTTGTTGGCTGCACTTAAGGTTGACTTTCTTGGTGTGTGTGCTCTGCTTGTGTGTCTGCTTTTGTGTGTGTGTGTGTGTGTTGCTTACGCGTCCATGTGGTGTCCAGCACTCTGAAGTCCATCCCCCATCTCCTTCTCTATGGCACTCCACTCACTGATCAGACACAGACACAGACACAGACACAGACACAGACACAGACACAGACACAGACACAGACACACACACACACATCATCAACATCAGGATCAACACAAACAATACACATCAACACAAACAATACACATCAACATCCAGACCTTCATCTGGAGTGTCTTAATGTGCTGACAATTTACAATTTTGCAAAGTTTAACAAAAATGAATGACTTCAGAAAAGGTTATTTTACAGTTAGTTACTTCCTGCCTACAAAGAGGTCCCCACCCCAAGCAGTAGCTGAAGATCAGCCCCTTAATGACTTCTACCCTAACCCCCTCCAGAGGGGAGAGGCTTCAGAGCCAGTGGTACCTGAAGATCAGCCCCTTAATGACTTCTACCCTAACCCCCTCCAGAGGGGAGAGGCTTCAGAGCCAGTGGTACCTGAAGATCAGCCCCTTAATGACTTCTACCCTAACCCCCTCCAGAGGGGAGAGGCTTCAGAGCCAGTGGTACCTGAAGATCAGCCCCTTAATGACTTCTACCCTAACCCCCTCCAGAGGGGAGAGGCTTCAGAGCCAGTGGTACCTGAAGATCAGCCCCTTAATGACTTCTACCCTAACCCCCTCCAGAGGGGAGAGGCTTCAGAGCCAGTGGTACCTGAAGATCAGCCCCTTAATGACTTCTACCCTAACCCCCTCCAGAGGGGAGAGGCTTCAGAGCCAGTGGTACCTGAAGATCAGCCCCTTAATGACTTCTACCCTAACCCCCTCCAGAGGGGAGAGGCTTCAGAGCCAGTGGTACCTGAAGATCAGCCCCTTAATGACTTCTACCCTAACCCCCTCCAGAGGGGAGAGGCTTCAGAGCCAGTGGTACCTGAAGATCAGCCCCTTAATGACTTCTACCCTAACCCCCTCCAGAGGGGAGAGGCTTCAGAGCCAGTGGTACCTGAAGATCAGCCCCTTAATGACTTCTACCCTAACCCCCTCCAGAGGGGAGAGGCTTCAGAGCCAGTGGTACCTGAAGATCAGCCCCTTAATGACTTCTACCCTAACCCCCTCCAGAGGGGAGAGGCTTCAGAGCCAGTGGTACCTGAAGATCAGCCCCTTAATGACTTCTACCCTAACCCCCTCCAGAGGGGAGAGGCTTCAGAGCCAGTGGTACCTGAAGATCAGCCCCTTAATGACTTCTACCCTAACCCCCTCCAGAGGGGAGAGGCTTCAGAGCCAGTGGTACCTGAAGATCAGCCCCTTAATGACTTCTACCCTAACCCCCTCCAGAGGGGAGAGGCTTCAGAGCCAGTGGTACCTGAAGATCAGCCCCTTAATGACTTCTACCCTAACCCCCTCCAGAGGGGAGAGGCTTCAGAGCCAGTGGTACCTGAAGATCAGCCCCTTAATGACTTCTACCCTAACCCCCTCCAGTGGTACCTGAAGATCAGCCCCTTAATGACTTCTACCCTAACCCCCTCCAGTGGTACCTGAAGATCAGCCCCTTAATGACTTCTACCCTAACCCCCTCCAGTGGTACCTGAAGATCAGCCCCTTAATGACTTCTACCCTAACCCCCTCCAGTGGTACCTGAAGATCAGCCCCTTAATGACTTCTACCCTAACCCCCTCCAGTGGTACCTGAAGATCAGCCCCTTAATGACTTCTACCCTAACCCCCTCCAGAGGGGAGAGGCTTCAGAGCCAGTGGTACCTGAAGATCAGCCCCTTAATGACTTCTACCCTAACCCCCTCCAGAGGGGAGAGGCTTCAGAGCCAGTGGTACCTGAAGATCAGCCCCTTAATGACTTCTACCCTAACCCCCTCCAGTGGTACCTGAAGATCAGCCCCTTAATGACTTCTACCCTAACCCCCTCCAGTGGTACCTGAAGATCAGCCCCTTAATGACTTCTACCCTAACCCCCTCCAGTGGTACCTGAAGATCAGCCCCTTAATGACTTCTACCCTAACCCCCTCCAGTGGTACCTGAAGATCAGCCCCTTAATGACTTCTACCCTAACCCCCTCCAGTGGTACCTGAAGATCAGCCCCTTAATGACTTCTACCCTAACCCCCTCCAGTGGTACCTGAAGATCAGCCCCTTAATGACTTCTACCCTAACCCCCTCCAGTGGTACCTGAAGATCAGCCCCTTAATGACTTCTACCCTAACCCCCTCCAGTGGTACCTGAAGATCAGCCCCTTAATGACTTCTACCCTAACCCCCTCCAGTGGTACCTGAAGATCAGCCCCTTAATGACTTCTACCCTAACCCCCTCCAGAGGTACCTGAAGATCAGCCCCTTAATGACTTCTACCCTAACCCCCTCCAGTGGTACCTGAAGATCAGCCCCTTAATGACTTCTACCCTAACCCCCTCCAGTGGTACCTGAAGATCAGCCCCTTAATGACTTCTACCCTAACCCCCTCCAGTGGTACCTGAAGATCAGCCCCTTAATGACTTCTACCCTAACCCCCTCCAGTGGTACCTGAAGATCAGCCCCTTAATGACTTCTACCCTAACCCCCTCCAGTGGTACCTGAAGATCAGCCCCTTAATGACTTCTACCCTAACCCCCTCCAGTGGTACCTGAAGATCAGCCCCTTAATGACTTCTACCCTAACCCCCTCCAGTGGTACCTGAAGATCAGCCCCTTAATGACTTCTACCCTAACCCCCTCCAGTGGTACCTGAAGATCAGCCCCTTAATGACTTCTACCCTAACCCCCTCCAGTGGTACCTGAAGATCAGCCCCTTAATGACTTCTACCCTAACCCCCTCCAGTGGTACCTGAAGATCAGCCCCTTAATGACTTCTACCCTAACCCCCTCCAGTGGTACCTGAAGATCAGCCCCTTAATGACTTCTACCCTAACCCCCTCCAGTGGTACCTGAAGATCCGTCCGTAGTTCCCGTGGACTTTGTAGACGCCATACAGCCGGTCAGCTACTCTCTGACACAGGAGAGACAGGAGAGATACAAGTTACTAATGCTGCATCAAACAGTTAGCTCTGCTACTCTCTGATACAGGAGAGACAGGAGAGATACAAGTTACTAATGCTGCATCAAACAGTTAGCTCTGCTACTCTCTGACACAGGAGAGACAGGAGAGATACAAGTTACTAATGCTGCATCAAACAGTTAGCTCTGCTACTCTCTGACACAGGAGAGACAGGAGAGATACAAGTTACTAATGCTGCATCAAACAGTTAGCTCTGCTACTCTCTGACACAGGAGAGACAGGAGAGATACAAGTTACTAATGCTGCATCAAACAGTTAGCTCTGCTACTCTCTGATACAGGAGAGACAGGAGAGATACAAGTTACTAATGCTGCATCAAACAGTTAGCTCTGCTACTCTCTGATACAGGAGAGACAGGAGAGATACAAGTTACTAATGCTGCATCAAACAGTTAGCTCTGCTACTCTCTGACACAGGAGAGACAGGAGAGATACAAGTTACTAATGCTGCATCAAACAGTTAGCTCTGCTACTCTCTGACACAGGAGAGACAGGAGAGATACAAGTTACTAATGCTGCATCAAACAGTTAGCTCTGCTACTCTCTGACACAGGAGAGACAGGAGAGATACAAGTTACTAATGCTGCATCAAACAGTTAGCTCTGCTACTCTCTGATACAGGAGAGACAGGAGAGATACAAGTTACTAATGCTGCATCAAACAGTTAGCTCTGCTACTCTCTGACACAGGAGAGACAGGAGAGATACAAGTTACTAATGCTGCATCAAACAGTTAGCTCTGCTACTCTCTGATACAGGAGAGACAGGAGAGATACAAGTTACTAATGCTGCATCAGACAGTTAGCTCTGCTACTCTCTGACACAGGAGAGACAGGAGAGATACAAGTTACTAATGCTGCATCAAACAGTTAGCTCTGCTACTCTCTGACACAGGAGAGACAGGAGAGATACAAGTTACTAATGCTGCATCAAACAGTTAGCTCTGCTACTCTCTGACACAGGAGAGACAGGAGAGATACAAGTTACTAATGCTGCATCAAACAGTTAGCTCTGCTACTCTCTGATACAGGAGAGACAGGAGAGATACAAGTTACTAATGCTGCATCAAACAGTTAGCTCTGCTACTCTCTGATACAGGAGAGACAGGAGAGATACAAGTTACTAATGCTGCATCAAACAGTTAGCTCTGCTACTCTCTGACACAGGAGAGACAGGAGAGATACAAGTTACTAATGCTGCATCAAACAGTTAGCTCTGCTACTCTCTGACACAGGAGAGACAGGAGAGATACAAGTTACTAATGCTGCATCAAACAGTTAGCTCTGCTACTCTCTGACACAGGAGAGACAGGAGAGATACAAGTTACTAATGCTGCATCAAACAGTTAGCTCTGCTACTCTCTGATACAGGAGAGACAGGAGAGATACAAGTTACTAATGCTGCATCAAACAGTTAGCTCTGCTACTCTCTGACACAGGAGAGACAGGAGAGATACAAGTTACTAATGCTGCATCAAACAGTTAGCTCTGCTACTCTCTGACACAGGAGAGACAGGAGAGATACAAGTTACTAATGCTGCATCAAACAGTTAGCTCTGCTACTCTCTGACACAGGAGAGACAGGAGAGATACAAGTTACTAATGCTGCATCAAACAGTTAGCTCTGCTACTCTCTGACACAGGAGAGACAGGAGAGATACAAGTTACTAATGCTGCATCAAACAGTTAGCTCTGCTACTCTCTGACACAGGAGAGACAGGAGAGATACAAGTTACTAATGCTGCATCAAACAGTTAGCTCTGCTACTCTCTGACACAGGAGAGACAGGAGAGATACAAGTTACTAACACTACATCAAACAGTTAACTCTGTTCTGCTCTGCTCCTCCTTGCCACAGGAGAGACTAACTGTATGGTACACAGTTAGCTAAGCTGATCCAACCTGGCAACTACCTCAAGTGTGTGTGTGTGTGTGTGTGTGTGTGTGTGTGTGTGTGTGTGTGTGTGTGTGTGTGTGTGTGTCTGTACTCCCCACTCGCATCCTCATCCATACCTTCATCTATGAGCTAGTCAGCGAGGTGTGTGTGTGTGTGTGTGTGTGTGTGTGTGTGTGTGTGTGTGTGTACTCACCGCCCGCACCCTGAGCAGCTGAGAGATGACTGCCTGCAGCTCGTCACTGTAGTGTTTGAGCTCAGTGAAGCGCCTGGCGGAGACACCAGACGGTTAGCTACCAGTTACACAGCAGATACAGTATGTACAAACCCATCATCACCACCACCACCACCACCATCTCTACCAGTTAAACAGCAGATACAGTATGTAGAAACCCATCATCATCATCATCATCATCATCTCTACCAGTTACACAGCAGATACAGTATGTAGAAACCCATCATCACCACCACCACCACCACCATCTCTACCAGTTAAACAGCAGATACAGTATGTAGAAACCCATCATCATCATCCTCATCATCATCATCATCATCATCATCTCTACCAGTTACACAGCAGATACAGTATGTAGAAACCCATCATCATCATCATCATCACCACCACCACCACCATCTCTACCAGTCACACAGCAGATATATATAGGCCTATATATAAACCCAAGATCATCATCACCATAATCACTACCACCATCATCCTCCTCATCATTATCTCTACCAGTTACACAGCAGATATATATATATTTAAACCCATCATCATCATCATCACCATCTCTACCAGTTACACAGCAGATATATATAAACCCATCACCATCATAATCACTACCATCATCATCATCATTATCATCATCACCATCTCTACCAGTTACACGTCAGATATATCCCTGTATATGTATAAACCCATTATCATCATCACCATCTCTACCAGTTACACGTCAGATATATCCCTGTATATGTATAAACCCATTATCATCATCATCCGTATCAATACAATATGGTGACTGATCCACCATCATCATCACCATCATCACCATCATTATCATCATCATCATTATCATCATCTCCATCATCATCTCCATCATCATCATCTCCATCATCATCATCACCACCATCATCATCTCCATCATCACCATCATCATCATCTCCATCATCATCATCATCATCCCCATCATCATCATCATCCCCATCATCATCATCATCATCATCATCATCTTCATCATCATCACCATGATCACCTCCATCATCATCATCATCACTATCACCATCATCCCCATCATCATCATCATCATCATCACCATCATCATCATGAGTGTGATGCCACCTACTTGTCTGGGTTCTTTACTCGGAACGCTGCACTCAGAGACTTCAGTCTGGAGTCAGCCTGCAAAGACACACACACACACACACACACACACACACACACACACACACACACACACACACACACACACACACACACACAGTAAAGTCCTGAAGTGGTCACTCTGTTTTGGGGCTCCGTCAGAGGAGGAGTCTCTATGGTGGCTGACTGTTCAAAGCACAGAGTCATCTCCAGAGCCCTGCTCCATTATGCTACCACATCCTCACTACTCCAAGCCCCAGGCCACAAGGCCTACCCATCAGCAGCTAAGAAACACTCATGGTAGTGCTACTGGTATTGCTGGTGAATGATATCACTGATATTAGGTAATGATGTTATCGATATTACTGATGTCATTGATATTACTAGGTAATGATGTTATTGATATTACCAGGTAATGATGTTATTGATATTAGGTAAGGATGTCATTGATATTAGGAAATGATATTGTTGATATTACTAAGCAATGATGCTACTGATATTACTAGGTAATGATGTCATGGTAACAGAACAGGAAGTTCACCTTGTCTTGGAAGCCACTCTCCAGCACCGCCTCTCTCCAGCTTTTCTCCTGAGTTAAACGAAAACAGCCATCAAGCGCAATACACCGTGCGAAAACAGCCAATCAGACGTGATACACCAACCGAAAATAGCCAATCACACGCGATACACCGAATGAAAACAGCCAATCACACACTGACCCAACGTAAGCACATAGAAAATGATAAAAATGATAGAGATATGTTTCTAGAACAGAGGGCGTATTTCAGCTGCAGCCTGACTCAGATCAGTTATCCTGCAGTGGTCTTATCAGTGGACTGAGCTGAATAGCAGCGTTCCCTTCTAGCTGATCATTTTCTACGTCCAAGACTGACCTCTGTGAGGAAGAGAGAGAAGATCTTGTCGTTGTAGAGGGCAGGATGTGATGCGACTCGGAGCAGGAAGTTCTCCAGGCCCACTCGCCGCCGCTCCACAAAGTCCGGGTCCAGGTTGTCAGCTGACAGCTTGTGCCACTGAAACTCCGCCTACAGGAAGTAGGAACGGGGAAGACAGGGTCAGCTCCCCTGACCGGTGGCCCTGCATCAAAACTGCCGCTCTCTCTCTCTCTCTCTCTCTCTCTCTCTCTCTCTCTCTCTCTCTCTCTCTCTCTCTCTCTCTCTCTCTCTCTCTCTCTCTCTCTCTCTCTCTCTCTGACACACACACACACACTCTCTCTCTCTCTCTCTCTCTCTCTCTCTCTCTCTCTCTCTCTCTCTCTCTCTCTCTCTCTCTCTCTCTCTCTCTCTCTCTCTCTCTCTCTCTCTCTCTCTCTCACTCTCTCTCACAGACACACACACACTCTCTCTCTCTCTCTCTCTCTCTCTCTCTCTCCCTCCCTCCCTCCCTCCCTCTCTCTCTCTCTCTCTCTCTCTCTCTCTCTCTCTCTCTCTCTCTCTCTCTCTCTCTCTCTCTCTGACACACACACACACACACTCTCTCTCTCTCTCTCTCTCTCTCTCTCTCTCTCTCTCTCTCTCTCTCTCTCTCTCTCTCTCTCTCTCTCTCTCTCTCTCTCTCTCTCACTCTCTCTCTCTCTCTCACTCTCTCTCACAGACACACACACACACACTCTCTCTCTCTCTCTCTCTCTCTCTCTCTCTCTCTCTCTCTCTCTCTCTCTCTCTCTCTCTCTCTCTCTCTCTCTCTCTCTCTCTCTCTCTCTCTCTCTCTCTCTCTCTCTCTCTCTCTCTCTCTCTCTCTCTCTCTCTCTCTCTCTCTCTCTCTCTCTCTCTCTCTCACTCCCTCACCCTCTTCTCAGGCAGAGGAGGCACCACTACATAAGGGTAGGTGATCAGCAGGAAGGTCCTGAGCAGCTCAAAGTCGCTGTACCTCCTCCACAGAGAGTCAGGGACGGCCGCAGCACTGCCCTCCGAACCCGCGCCCTCTGGCCTGTAGGGGGAGACACACAGCTAGGGTTACACCACTCTATAACCTTTGACCTGGAGAGACACAACTGGGGTTGCACCACTCTGTAACCTTTGACCTGGAGAGACACAGCTAGGGTTAAACCATTCTGGTTTAGAGAGAGACACAGTTAGGGTTAAGCCACTCTATGCCCTTTGACCTGGACAGACACAGCTAGGGTTAAACCATTCTGGTTTAGAGAGAGAGAGACAGTTAGGGTTAAGCCACTCTATGCCCTTTGACCTGGAGAGACAAAGCTAGGGTTACACAACTCTGTAACCTTTGACCTGGAGAGAGACACAGCTAGGGTTGCACCGCTCTATAACCTTTGACCTGGAGAGACAAAGCTAGGGTTACACAACTCTAGAACCTTCCACCTGGAAAGAGACACAGCTAGGGTAAGAACACTCACATATCTAGTCCAGGAGCTGAGCTAGAAAAGCAGTCCAGGGAATATCCATAATAACCTTGTATTTATCATACCTTATCTAAAGAAGGGCTTATGCCTCCTCTCTAAGTCCTATTGTTCCCACAGAGAAGGACAGAGAGACCATGGGAGGCTTGAGGGTCTGATTTGACCCACGTTTGTTTTGATACTCTGGCTTCCCACCAACACACTGTGTGGTCTTTATCAACCAACAACGTTTAGAAATGGAGTTCTGGGTTCGGCTTCTGGTAAATAGGTTGGCACAGCAAGGGGGGGGGGGGGCTTGTTGACAGTGTAGGGAAATATATACAAATTCATTTCACACTGTTTGAGGATATTATTTGCATATTAAAACCAAGAAACGAATGGCCTTTTATGTTTTAGGCACAGATGAAAACAGGTGCACCATGTTTCCGTTTAAGAGAGCAGTCTTAGTGTTACTCTAAGGGTAAACATAGTCTTACCGTGTTTCTATGAGGTAAACCGTGTAGGTCTCTATCATGTTGACAGAGTTTTTTCCTGTCCTTTTCTCCGCCTCTCCAATGGTGATCTCCATTTTCCTTGGCGAGACTCCCTCTTTCTCCACCATCTGAATCAAAACGTCAACATAAACTATGGTTGAGTGTGGCGAAGCAAAGAAAACATTCAACTAAACAAACCGAACAGAATAGACACACACAAGATAAGACAGGCACGTTCAAATAATTTCCTTAATATTATAATATTTTTCATATCAAGCGCAGGGGGGTGAATTCACAATCAGAGATCAAAGCATGTGGGTATCACAAGACCCAATTGAGGGAGCTGCTGACGTGGGAAAACTGCTCCGCTGATTTTCCCAGCAGCAGTCGTTAACGTTAAAGTTAGCTTGATAGCAAGACAACTTTGGCCACACAAGTTTCGAGACATATTTGCAAGCCACGAAACAGCTGTACAGCTCGCCAGTTAGTCCAGAAGTGTAGATTGCATTGTATGTCGTTAATGTGCGAATCCAACAAACATTTGTTTTTACCAAACAAACGTTAAACAGTTTATAAAGAGTAGCTATTGGTTAGGCCTCGCTTGTTGGATAGGGAAGTTGAATTGAATCGTAAACATATTCGACAAAGTTTACAACAGCAACAACATTCGTCCAATTTTACCGTATTCCGAATGTTGTTTTCTAATTCCGCTGAAGTGATATCGGTGTTGCCGATCACTGCTATCTCTTCGGTTTCTGAATCTGCCATCATCTTCTCTTCTACTCTGTTTTCGTCAGCTGGCAGACTGCGGCGCTGCTCCGCATGCGCAGTGGTGTGTGAAGACTCCAGAGCTCACCTGAATGTCATGTGACAGATATCACATCTCCAAGTGCGTTTACTGTAGAACAGCTTTTGTTTCAATAGTATGTACTTTACTTTATTTATTTCGTGGATGTTGTTTGTTGCCTAAAGCTGAAACACACAACCCAAGAGGACTAAAACTTAAATTGAACTAAATAGTTCAAACACTTGCAGTAAGAACTATTGACTCGAAACTATTGTATCTTCGTTTGGGACATGAATCCTCTTCGCAATGTAGCACAAGGATTTGTTAAAAGACGCATCACCAAACATTGTATCATAGTGTTTCTACAATTTGTATTCCGACCTCCTCCAAGGTCTAATGTATCGCTTATAACAAAGTTCTTATAAAACAAAAACAAAAAAAAACAGCCTTGGCCCTCACGTCTTGATTTAGTTTTATGTACTGTTACAAACGGAAAGCGTATTCTCCTTTATACCACAATCCTGTTTATTATTACATTAAGGGGGGGGAATAAACCTCTAATTAACTCCCCATCCCTCACACACCCGCACAGGCGCGCGCGCGCGCACGCACGCACGCACGCACACACACACACACACACACACACACACACACACAAACATACATAAACAGAGCACTTCTCACGTCCTATCGCTATCGGGTGGCTCTGGGCGGGTCCCCAACAGCTGGATGAAAAACATCTGGATCCGCCTCCTCCTCAATCCCCGACAGCAGCCCCAAACCCCCGCTAGTTGTTCCAATAGATATACGGGCTGACTCCACAAATGAACGCCTCTCCGATGCGCAAATAGCGGTCCATAACGACGCTACGAAGTCGTTTGATCGTGTGTTTCTTTTAACCTCAAGATTATGGGAAAGTGTAAATATTACTTGACAGTGGATATTCTGTTTCTTCTATCTTTCTGTAAGTATAGGCAACTTGTTTCTCGTTCTCTCTTTCAAACTAAAAAAAAGGAGCCTGGTGTCCATTGTTTCTGAGATTCTGTGAAGATATTCAAGGGAGGAGAATTGTTTGTGCGATATAGTTATATCATTAGGCTAGTAGTCAGTCCTCCTATTGAGAATCTGATTTGCATATGGACTTTTACTGCGTATAAAGTTATGCTATGTCATGTAGTATAGTTAAAATGCTTGATCAAAACATTTCAACAATTTATAACAGCTGAGCTTCACTCTCAGTTGAAGATTCCACATTGGCAGTCCTACTATGAGGCATGTAGGCTCTATTCCCAAAATGATTTAGTTTATTAACCACATTATGTTTTCACTTTTTCAAAAAGAAAACATAGCTGTTCTGGCTTTTCTGACGGTTTTAATAGGCTACTTATTAGGCTAGTCTAAGTCCGATATATCCCAAAACTTTTCATTGCAACGAAATGAAACGTTTAAGCCATTAGATAAATATTATCTGACATGGGTTTCATGATAGAAAATTCTGTTAAATGTTTGTAGCTTTCTTTTTCTTTTTTCAAACAAACTGAATGACTGTGTATTTTTTCTAAAAACAGACACTATCAATAACAATAAGATGAAGGATTGCATTAACACTGGTGTTCGCCTAATCGAACTGTTGCATGATATTCATAATTTGTGTCTTTTTTTATTTTCCTGATCTGCGTTGAAATCTGCCTCAGGAAATACATTGTGAGTCTCAATTATCCCTGGTGCTGCTAATTAGAGCTACGCTCCCCAAAGGACAGCTATACTTGATCTAAAACAGAGATAGAAATTTAGGGACTCACGCACACACACACACGTACACACAGAGACATCCAAACACAAACACACACACACACACACGTACACACAGAGACATCCAAACACAAACACACACACACGTACACGTACACACAGAGACATCCAAACAGACACACACACACGTACACACAGAGACATCCAAACACAAACACACACACACACACACACACACACACACACACACACACACACACACACACACATGTACACACACACACGTCT
>CM030190.1:2214893-2242393 GCA_017639675.1 Aplochiton taeniatus
GCCTATCACGACATGGGAAACCTCCAGGACTTCCTGTCCGCCAACGTGCTGAGCTGGCGGGAGCTGGTCGACATGGCGGGAAGCGTGGCACGTGGGCTGGCACATCTCCATAGCGACACCACGCCCAGGGGCGTGGCCAAGGTAAGGGCCGTGGCCAAGGTAAACATGTTTTGTTCTATACTAAGAAAACATTTGAATACAGTGACTATGATAGATTTCCTGTGGTTCATTTTTAAAACTTGACACTTCACACAAATTGTTGATAGATAAATCCTCTATAGTGTTTTTATATCAACTAATATAACATGTAGAATACCCTCTTTCTCTCTCATTTTGAAACAAAACAAGTTATCTTCAGTTCTGGTTTTTATTGAAACATGTTTAAATATATCATAGGTTCCCGTGGCTCACCGCGACCTGAAGGGCAGCAACATCGTGGTGAAGAGCAGAACAGAGTGTGCTCTGTGTGACTTTGGACTGGCGCTACGACTCGACCTCTCTCTCAACGTTGAGGACTACGCCAACAGTGGACAGGTGCTGTACCGTCATCAAGCAGTCATAAACACACACTATCACATGCAGATATTATAAAACAAATCATTATATTTCTAAATATTATCATTTGTAAGTGTGCGTTTCCTCCTCTGAGCTGTTGGACCAGTGAACCTGTTCCTTAAATGAATCTCTAAACGACTCTTGGGTCTTGCTGGGGCCAGGAGAACTGACCTCATTATATGAATCTCTAAACAACTCTCGGTTCTTGCTTCGTACAGAGCTGAACTGGCCGCATATTATGAATCTCTAAACGACTCTCGGTTCTTTTCCCTGCAGGTGGGAACGGCTCGCTACATGGCCCCGGAGGTGCTGGAGTCCCGGGTTAACCTGGAGGACCTGGAGGCCTTCAAACAGATGGACGTCTACTCCATGGCTCTGGTCCTCTGGGAGATGACCTCTCGCAGTGCGGCCATCGGAGGTCTGTGTGTGTGTGTGTTGTAAGAGGATTTGGTTAGTTTCAGTTTTAACACCAATCCAGGGACTTAATCTGTGGGTGTTTGAATATGTTAGATGGTCTTCTGTTGCAGACACCAAGCAGAGACATCAGCCCTTTTCTTAACGGCTGTCAATGTTCTTCCCTTACTGTTTGGTTATATTAGTAACAGTGAAACAGTGTTTGCTATGCTTTAGTATTGATGAATAAAAAAGTGTTTCCTGTGTGTGTGTGTGTGTGTGTGTGTGTGTGTGTGTGTGTCAGAGGTGAGGGACTACGAGCCAGCGTTTGGCTCCAGAGTGTGTGATCAGCCATGTGTGGACAGCATGAGAGACTTAGTCCTGAGAGACCGAGGACGACCGGATATCCCCTCAGGATGGACCCAACAGCAGGTAACTAACTAACAAACAAACAAACAAATAACCTAACCAATATCCCCTCAGGATGGACCCAACAGCAGGTAACTAACTAACAAACAAACAAACAAACAACCTAACCAATATCCCCTCAGGATGGACCCAACAGCAGGTAACTAACTAACAAACAAACAAACAAACAACCTAACCAATATCCCCTCAGGATGGACCCAACAGCAGGTAACTAATTAACAAACAAACAAACAAATAACCTAACCAATATCCCCTCAGGATGGACCCAACAGCAGGTAACTAACTAACAAACAAACAAACAAATAACCTAACCAATATCCCCTCAGGATGGACCCAACAGCAGGTAACTAACAAACAAACAAGCAAGCAAGCAAGCAAACAAGCAAACAAACAAACAATCAAACAATCAAACAAGCATGTAAGCCCAGACACCTACATAACTACCTAATTAGCAACATAACCTTAGGTTATAAACTACCTAACCACCTACATACCCACCTAATTAGCAACATAACCTTAGGTTATAAACTACCTAACCACCTACATAACTACCTAATTATCAACATAACCTTAGGTTATATCTACCTAACCACCTACATACCCACCTAATTAGCAACATAACCTTAGGTTATAAACTACCTAACCACCTACATACCTACCTAATTAGCAACATAACCTTAGGTTATAAACTACCTAACCACCTACATAACTACCTAATTAGCAACATAACCTTAGGTTATAAACTACCTAACCACCTACATAACTACCTAATTAGCAACATAACTTGCTCTTCTGCTTCTTGATGAAAGGTACAATTCTACTTTTAACAACATGCTTGTGTGTGTGGGCGTGCGTGCCTGTGCTTGTGTGCCTGTGCTTGTGTGTGTGTGTGTGTGTGTGTGTCCACCAGGGCATGGAGCTGCTGTGTGCCACCATCACAGAGTGTTGGGACCACGACCCCGAGGCACGGCTAACCGCTCCCTGCGTGGTGGAGCGCTTCGACAGCCTGGAACTGGAGGTCATCCCCGTAGCAACGGGAGGAGGAGGAGGAGGTGAGGAAGGGGATGAGCAGAGAGGAGAAGAAGCAGCGGAGGAGAGAGGGAGTACAGGAGAAGAGGAGGGACAGGAGGGAGACAGAGACTCTGAGAGGGACAGACAGCGTGCGTCCCCCTCCCCCAGTGGGTCATGTCCCTCCCGGGAGCAGAGCTCCAGTCCCAGTCCCACACACAGCCCCCTCTGCACCCCCACCGGCGGGGACCCTCACCCAGTCTGTGGAGACGGGGAGCTCCGGGGGGGCCCGGCACCACCAGCGCTGCCCTGAGCCTCAACGGGCCTCCTCCCTGTCTCCTCCTCCCTGTCCCCGGCCTCTTGCAGACCCAGGTGAAAGGGAGCTGATCCCACATCAGTCTGGTCCTTTGGTTATCGTGAACAGGAACTTGTGAACTAACGGGAGCTGGATCTCTCAAACAGCAGAATACCGTCAACCATGTAAGGAGGGGAGGGGGGGGGGGGGCGTTTATTGAGTGTCTAACCAGGGCTGGGAAACTCCCACCAACACCAGGGCCTGAAACATGTACTGTTCTATTGATACATGTGTGGAGGCTGGAACAAAGACTGTTTTATTGTACAATATAATGTTTCATAAGAAGGAGCAGGACTCTGGATCACAGTCTAATAAATGTGTTTTAAAATAAATACGTAAACAACCACTGTTCTTTTTCCAGATTCTGACTTTTCCTTCCATCATCATGTTCCGTTCTGCCACAAACAGCCGGAGTGTGTGTGTGTGTGTCCTCATTGCGTCCTAAGTTTTAGACTCTTCAAAGACGTTTAATGTTGATTAACCACATACAGCCTAACTAGACTTCTCCACACAGAAACCCAGTGAAGTAACCAGTCAGTGAACTCTTTTACCATTCCAGACGTAACTCGAGTCACACACACGTGCGTGTTGTGACAACACTTGAAAGACGGTAACAAATTCAATCACCCGGTCACTCTCCGGCTGACAAGAAAAGCCTTTCATCAAACCAATGCCCCAGACTGAGACAAGTCGAGACCGTCTGGAATCAGCAGGACACATGAACCCCCCTCCAAAGAGAGAAGAACCCCCCTCCAAAGAGAGAAGATCCCCCCTCCAAAGAGAGGAACCCACCTTCAAAGAGAGAGGAACCCCCCTCCAAAGAGAGAAGATCCCCCCTCCAAAGAGAGGAACCCACCTCCAAAGAGAGAAGAGCCCCCCTCCAACAAGAGAGGAACCCCCCTCCAAAGAGATGAACCCACCTCCAAAGAGAGAGGAACCCATCTCCAAAGAGAGAAGAAACCACCTTCAAAGACAGAAGAACCCATCTCCAAAGAGAGAGCAACCCACCTCCAAAGAGAGAGGAACCCACATCCAAAGAGAGAGGAACCCACTTCCAAAGACAGAAGAACCCACCTCCAAAGAGAGAGGAACCCACCTCCAAAGAGAGAGGAACCCACATCCAAAGAGAGAGGAACCCACTTCCAAAGAGAGATCCCCCTCCAAAGAGAGAGGAACCCACCTCCAGAGGGGACAACTCAGATTGCATTTGTCTGTGAGTTCCAAACATCTTGCTTGGCCAAAGGCTTCCCTCCCAATCTATGAGAAAAGTTTCACCATTCAGGTTTCCAAAGTTCTTAGAATGTCCTGGAGTGACAGGGATTGCCGTGACAACAGGATGAAACCAGGGAAACAAACAGTCTAAAGGAAATACTCTCGTCTTTTATTTCAAAGCACAGGGGTTTTATTAAGTCTGATTTGTCTTAAAAAGCAGCCCTTATTTTCTTAAAATGAATACATAATAGAAACCTGGGATTCTGTTAAATGTAAAGTTTTAAAGTGGTTCAGTTGTTTTAATGATCAACATTTGTGTTTGTGATCAGAAATTTTATATTTCTGTATAAACAGTTCGGGTTTCCATTTATGAAGAAACAAACATTAGCTTGTTTGTAACATTCTGCATGGCCTGGTTTTAAGTCACAACAATATTCAAACGGTATACATTGGAAGGAGCTTCCCTTGTTTGTTGGGTGTTTTGGACAGACTAGAACCCCCTTCTCAAAGGTTTCAACAAAAACACTGTGTTTAGGATGTAAATAGTCACAGGTGACTATATACTTACACTTTCAAACACAACATTTAACAAAAACAGAATTCCATTTCGGTATTGTAATGGTCCCACGAAATAAAAAATTAATTAAAATAAAACATGACATCACAATAACAGTATAGAAATGGTCAGCAGTAGGAATCATTAACTCAAACAAACAAACCATAATCTTCACATCTCCAACTTTGTCCGTCATTAAGGCCAACTCCGTCCACTTATAACAGGAAATGATGCGGAAAAGCAGGAAGTGGGAGTTATTTTGTAGCTGCACTTTTGATGACAAGATGGTGTCTGGTGTGAGTCCATATAGACCACCCTGCAGCAGTGTTGCTGCAGAGCACCTGAGACTTAAGTTCTTAAGAGTTGGCTACCGAACACACCACACAATGGAATACAGATGCAAACTACTACTGCTGCTGCAACCAAAGGTCCTTGATTTGGGATCAGTGCTGATTAAATCAATGATACTGTGGTGTGTAACTTCAGTGCATAAGGAGTCTAAAAAACAAACAACTTAAAATGTTATGTATGGGGTTGTATCATCACAAAAAAATTAAATAATAATACAACAGACATTTCATATAAGCACAAAGTAACCAATAAACACTGTTAAAATGGTTCAAAATGGAAAGACCTTACAAACTTGTATCTGCAGTGTTCGTTAGGAGGATGATCGAATCAAACTGAAGTAAAGAAAAGGTTTAGAGTTTCTCCTTAAACACATTATTCTAATGAGAAACTAAACGTTGACATTCTGAGTGCTCATGTCAAACTATACTGATAAAATATTCTTCTTTAACAATATATCAGTGTCTTATAAACACTACCTATGAATTTATCAATAATACAATTAGCTACTGTTTCAGCATCTTAGTCCCAGCAGGCAGCTAAGGAGCTGGTATTTTGTGAAGTGCCATTACTTCGACTTTAATTGCCAGTCACCGCAAGACATCTATGGAAAACCCCTAGTGCTATTATCTAGGACACACAGAGCTTAAGAGGTTGGATCAGTTCTGAAAAGGCCTTCTTAAACGAACGCAATCACGGCCCTGTCCAACTCCTGCATAAATCTGACTTACAACCATCAAATTAGAACTCAGAAGCTTCAGACTGCATTAGAACTGATTTTGAGGCAGAGGCATTGTGGGCGAGAAAGATGAGCTAAAAGAAAACTACAAATGAAGACATGGGGCAGTAAGGACGAGAGAGAGAAGCTAACATGAAACTACAAATGAAGACACAGGGGTACACCAGGAAATGGAGCATGGTCGTCATGGTGAGTATGGCTTCTTAGAGCGTTGACAAGCAGATTTCTGGAAACCTCATTGGTCAATGGCTTGCACTTCCTTAAAGGAAAACGGTCTCTATCACTATGGGTCTGCAGTTCTTTCCCTCAGATTAGTTGGCTATATTGCTCTCTCTAGGTATATATCTATGGTGCCCTGTCTAGTAGGTTAATATCTATGGTGCCCTATCTAGGGTAGGTTAATATTTATAGTGCCCTGTCGAGTAGTTAAATATCTACGGTGCCCTATTTAGTGTAGGTTAACATCTATGGTGCCCTCTCTGCTGTGTTTTAATATATATGGTGCACTGGTCTAGTAGGTTAGTATCTATGATGCCCTGTCTAGTAGGTAACAGGAGCTATGGTGCGCTATCTAGCATAGGTACATTTCTAGGTTAGTATCTATGGTATTCTCTCTGCTATGTCAATATTCAAAATATATGAAGCATTCTAATCCCACCTGTACAGCGGATTAATATCTATGATCCTTTGGTTGAATTCTAAAGGATTTTGAAGTATGTCCCCCCTCATTTGACTGAAGTTAACTTTTGAAAAACAGGACAAAATAACTTAACTTCATGATAGTAATGCAAAACAAACCCAGTATGTTACATCATACACACAAAGAAAGGAGAGAGGGGAAGAAGATTTGGTTCAGCGAGTCAATTCACCAGTGCCTAAGATCAAAGTGCCATTTCTGATTGATTGAAAATGATTCATTTTCCCCGGCAGCGAAACAGGGAGACTGTGAAGATTATCAATTCAGGGTCCAGGGCCTCACACTCACAGCAGGAAGATGATCCATTCAGGGTCCGGGGCCTCACACCCACAGACGGAAGATGATTCCTTCAGGGTCCGGGGCCTCACACCCACAGCAGGAAGGGCCAGCAGTAGCATCACTTTGCCTATGTCTCCCTGATGTCGAAGAGACTAGAGCACCTGTGCGGGGGGGGGGGGGGGGGGGGGGGGGGGGGGGGGGGGGGGGGGGGGGGGGGGGCGGGGGGGCGACTGTCTGTCTGCTTGGAAGGTTAAATTAAACCACCTGGGGGACCCACAGAACACCTTTACTGTTGTCTGTCACAGTCTTCACTTGTAGTGCAGGCTGAGAGTGTGTAAGAGAGTGTGTGTGTGTGTGTGTGTGTGTATATGTGTGTGTGTGTGTGTGTGTGTATCAGCTGTAGGTGCAGAGGAGCAGTCCGGCCAGCAGGGGGAGTATGTTGAGCAGCAGCAGCCAGAGAGTGACAGCTAGACCAGGGGAGCTGGAGCAGGGGTCTGACAGACAGACAGACAGACAGACAGACAGACAGACAGACAGACAGACAGACAGACAGACAGACAGACAGACACAACAACAGCAACGTTAGAACTTGTGCGGTAAGAATCTAAATAACTGCCGACTATTATCTTTTTTGTGTAATCTCTTTTTTCTTTTTAAATTACTTGATGACAGAATCAAGTAAATCCTGAGTCTGGCCTTTGTTTCAATCTGAATACCGAGTTGTGTGTGTGTGTGTGTGTGTGTGTGTGTGTGACAAGCAGAGCTACTGACCAATGGGCAGGCTGCGTGTGGCGTTGAGGGGCGGGAGCTGGTGAGGTAGGGGACAGTGGGGGCAGAAGTCGGAGCAGGAAGGGCAGAGCAGAACGCCGTTGTAGACCCAGCCGTTCAGCCGCACGCTGACGCCCAGCAGCTGGCCCCGACTCACACAGAGAAACGAGCGCTCCTGAACCCACACCTCTAGACCCTGGGAGGAGCAGGACATCTGGAGAAGACAGACATACACGCACACGCACACAAGCACGCACGCACGCACGCATGCACGCGCACACGCACACACGCACACACAGTGAGACACGTAGAGTTTAGGGTGTAGGGTGTAACCGTATCGCTGGGTGTAGTGTGTAAGGTGTAAGGTGTAAGGTGTAAGTGTAGTGTGTAGTGTGTAGCGTGTAAGATGTAAGATGTAAGTGTAAGTGTAGTGTGTAAGGTGTAAGGTGTAAGGTGTAAGGTGTAAGTGTAGTGTGTAGTGTGTAGCGTGTAAGATGTAAGATGTAAGTGTAAGTGTAGTGTGTAAGGTGTAAGGTGTAAGGTGTAAGGTGTAAGGTGTAAGGTGTAAGGTGTAAGTGTAGTGTGTAGTGTGTAGCGTGTAAGATGTAAGGTGTAAGTGTAAGTGTAGTGTGTAAGGTGTAAGGTGTAAGTGTAGTGTGTAGTGTGTAGCGTGTAAGATGTAGCGTGTAGCATGTAGAGTGTAGCATGTAGTATGTAGCATGTAGCGTGTAGCCTGCAGGGCGTCACCTTGTAGCAGCCAGATCCCCAGTCTGGGTAGGTCATCTTCCTGGTGCACTGCTCCATGACGAAGGCAGACTTCTGGTAGAGACAGATGGAGTCTGGGCCGTACTGCTCCACACCGTAGTTACGCCACCAGTCTGAGACACAGATGGAGTCTGGTATTACTCTCCTGTTCCAAAGCCTTCATTCTCATTCAACTCAACCTCCAGTTCATGTTGCAGTAGTATCATTAACGTCAGAGACCACCAATATATACATCTTCATTGTTGATATAAATCTAGTTGAATTTCGAATATGGTGTTTTAATATTACCAGGATGGTGGCCCTGCAGAATATAACAACTAAGTTGTTTTAATCGTAGTATACTTCTAACAGGATGTTTTAAAATTATAACTATATTTAATCGTAGTATACTTCTAACAGGATGTTTTAAAATTATAACTATATTTAATCGTAGTATACTTCTAACAGGATGTTTTAAAATTATAACTATATTTAATCGTAGTATACTTCTAACAGGATGTTTTAAAATTATAACTATATTTAATCGTAGTATACTTCTAACAGGATGTTTTAAAATTATAACTATATTTAATCGTAGTATACTTCTAACAGGATGTTTTAAAATTATAACTATATTTAATCGTAGTATACTTCTAACAGGAGGTTTTAAAATTATAACTATATTTAATCGTAGTATACTTCTAACAGGATGTTTTAAAATTATAACTATATTTAATCGTAGTATACTTCTAACAGGATGTTTTAAAATTATAACTATATTTAATCGTAGTATACTTCTAACAGGATGTTATAAAATTATAACTATATTTAATCGTAGTATACTTCTAACAGGATGTTTTAAAATTATAACTATATTTAATCGTAGTATACTTCTAACAGGATGTTTTAAAATTATAACTATATTTAATCGTAGTATACTTCTAACAGGATGTTTTAAAATTATAACTATATTTAATCGTAGTATACTTCTAACAGGATGTTTTAAAATTATAACTATATTTAATCGTAGTATACTTCTAACAGGATGTTTTAAAATTATAACTATATTTAATCGTAGTATACTTCTAACAGGATGTTTTAAAATTATAACTATATTTAATCGTAGTATACTTCTAACAGGATGTTTTAAAATTATAACTATATTTAATCGTAGTTATACCTCAAACATGATGTCTTAATATTATTACTACATTTAAGCGTTGTTGTATTTCTAACATGACGTTTTTATATTATTACTATAGTTAAGGCTAGTTCTACATATTTGAATATTACCAGGCTGGTTCTCCTGCACTCGGCAGTAGGAGTTGCGTTGGTATTCTCCACTCAGGTGCCAGCTGAACTCCTGGCTGAAGGGGCAGAAGTCTGCTATCTCCACAGCGCCCCCGTAGGATGGGAGGTCAACTGCAGCCACCTCAGGGATCTGGTCAAAGTACTGGAGGAGAGAGAGAGAGAGGACGGATCAGGAAACACTAAGAGGGACATCTATGAGAGTGTGTGTGTGTGTATGTGTGTATGTGTGTGTGTGTGTGTGTGTGTGTGTGTGTGTACCTGGTAGTCTAGTGGGAGGTCCTGGGGGTATTTCTGCAGGTTGCAGACAGCCACAGCCAGCTGGTCTTGTCGACAGGTGAGCTGAAGGGGCGTGGCTCGCATTATGTCACAGTATGGCCGCACCGAACGATGACTGGCCCAGGAAGAGAGAGAGAGAGAGAGAGAGAGAGAGAGAGAGAGAGAGAGAGAGAGAGAGAGAGAGAGAAAGAAAAAGAGAAACAGAGAAAGAGAGAGAAAGATAGAAAGATAAATAGAGAAAAAAAGTGAGAAAAAAAGAAGCAATATGCTGCATTTCTACACATCACCCTATCAAGTTGACCACGCTCTGTACAACTTTGATAAAACTTCATCAAACTGTAAACCTCTCTCTTTTTCTGAAACGTACAGCGCCTTGTACTACAGATCTACACATAAAGCGTACGAGCCTAACCACTCTAACCTCTGTCTCTGCCGGTCCATCCAGAACTTGCAGCTCTTCAGGACAAAGTCACAGCCCAGGCCCCGGCCCCAGTCCAGGCGTTGGGCCATGCTGTAGTTGGCCCGGTACCAGCCCGTGTCCTCCATGATGGCCAGCGTGATCCGAGAGAACACGCGGTTCTGGGTGTGGGAGCCCGTCATGGCCTCGTTCTGACACACACACACACACACACACACACACACACACACACACGCACACACGCACACACACAGACACACACGCACGTACGCACACACAGACACGCACACACACAGACACACAGAGACACACACACACACACACACAGAGACACACACACACACACAGACACACAGAGACACAGAGACACACACACACAGACACACACACACACACACACAGACACGCACGCACACAGACACACACGCACACAGACACACACGCACGTACGCACACACAGACACGCACACACACAGACACGCACGCACAGACACGCACGCACAGACACGCACACACACACACACACAGAGACACACACACACACACACACATCAAGGTTGATACACCAACACTTAAGACGTGTGTGTGTGTGTGTGTGTGTGTGTGTGTACACTGACCTCCAGCAGCCTCTTCTCCCAGTGGTTGAGCTCTGTGCCCATGCCCCCCTGGTTCTCCAGCTCCATGCCCTCCAGGATGGAACAGCCAAAATGGCTGCGTGCCTCCTCCTGAAGGACACACACACACACACACACACATACACACACACACACACACACACAGACACGATACTATTTCAACACACACACACGCTACCCACCTCATTTCACTATAAAAAAACACGTTGAAATCCACAATTAGCTTCCTCTTAGGAACACACACGGTCCCATAGCACAATGTGTGGCCGCACAGCTGAGCACGCACACACACACACACACACACACACACACACACAGTCCCATAGCACAATGTGTGGCCGCACAGCTGAGCTTAGCGCACACACACACACACACACACACACACACACACACACACACACACACCCAGACGGAGTGTCCTCACCACAACGCGGGGCGTGACTAGAAGGTGAACCTCATGTCGCACCATGGCTCCTCCCCTGATGTCCCAGAGCCTGGTCACCCTCCTGATGACAGAGTCACTCCACTGGTACAGGCCCAGACTGACACACACACACACACACACACACACACACACACACACACACACACACACACACACACACACACACACACACACACACACACACACGATTCAAAACACTGGGACTTCCTTTAAGGTGGAAGTAACTTCACATGACCCTATCTTTATGAGCTAACAACAAGGAGAGCATAGTGGGCCTGAGGGTTACCTGTCGTAGAAGGGGGGATGGTGAAGGGGGGGTGAAGGGGGGAGGGTTACCTGTCGTTGAAGGCGGGGAGGCCACTGGCAAAGCGTGGAGTGAGGGGCTTCTCGTTGTCATCATGGTAGAAAGCAAACAGACCCGCTGAGAACCCCTGGTGGATAAATAGGGAACAGCAACAACGTAGTGGTTATAAATGAAAAGGATTGAAACCAAGCCCCCTGGTGGACGCACAGGGATTAGCAACAAGGTAGTGGCTACATATTCAAAGGATTTAAACCAAGCCCCCTGGTGGACACACAGGGAACAGCAACAACGAAGTGGCTACATATTAAAAGGATTTAAACCAAGCCCCCTGGTGGACACACAGGGAACAGCAACAACGAAGTGGCTACATATTAAAAGGATTTAAACCAAGCCCCCTGGTGGACACACAGGGAACAGCAACAACGAAGTGGCTACATATTAAAAGGATTTAAACCAAGCCCCCTGGTGGACACACAGGGAACAGCAACAATGAAGTGGCTACATATTAAAAGGATTGAAACCCATTTACCTCACTGGACTGAATTGACCTGTCACCAGTGTAATACAACCAATCATCGCAATAGGATTTCACAATCAGAGAAAACTATTTTTATTTAGCACCCAAGACACATTTAATTTTGGTTTATCACACCGAGTTTCTATTCAGTGACTAGAACGTTTAACGTTAAACTTTCCTATGTGTGTTTGTGGAGTTCATTCTATTCTCACATACCACTTCCTGTATCAACACTATCGGAGAAATATATATACAGGGCAAAAAATACAAAACTTAACCCTTCCTACATCCTCCCAAAACATGAAAACAACAGGAAGTCCTACTCTTCTTCTGCTGTGTTTCTGTGCGGTTACCTACCAGCGCGTGTATGATCTCGTGTTTGACCGTAGACAGCATTCCCTCAAACTCCTGTGACTGAGGAGAGATCATGGCAGGGCACAGGTTGGCATAACCAGCTATGGGCCTGGAGGAGGGAGGAAAGGGACAGATGGAAGGGGAGGAAGAGAGAGGGAGAGGAGGATGGAGTGAAATGCCAGGAAAGGGATAGAAATTCTGATTCTGTTTTACACTATTAATTGTGCTAAGGTGCAACAGGGGAATGAATGAACTTTTAAAACGGTGCTGTGTTTTCGGATGGTTTTGTCTTTAGGTTTACAATAATAGTGCGACAATGAGGACACACTAAGCCAAAAGCACTTAACTAAAACCATCAACAGACCACGGTTTGAATAAACCAGACCAAACAGAGCAGGATTGAAAGCTCGGCCTCGGCCTCCAGCTGGCAGTAGGCCGGTTCTAGAAACGCGTAGCGTAGACTGACCTGTCGAGCGCGGCCTCCAGCTGGCAGTAGGCCGGTTCTAGAAACGCGTAGCGTAGACTGACCTGTCGAGCGCGGCCTCCAGCTGGCAGTAGGCCGGTTCTAGAAACGCGTAGCGTAGACTGACCTGTCGAGCGCGGCCTCCAGCTGGCAGTAGGCCGGTTCTAGAAACGCGTAGCGTAGACTGACCTGTCGAGCGCGGCCTCCAGCTGGCAGTAGGCCGGTTCTAGAAACGCGTAGCGTAGACTGACCTGTCGAGCGCGGCCTCCAGCTGGCAGTAGGCCGGTTCTAGAAACGCGTAGCGTAGACTGACCTGTCGAGCGCGGCCTCCAGCTGGCAGTAGGCCGGTTCTAGAAACGCGTAGCGTAGACTGACCTGTCGAGCGCGGCCTCCAGCTGGCAGTAGGCCGGTTCTAGAAACGCGTAGCGTAGACTGACCTGTCGAGCGCGGCCTCCAGCTGGCAGTAGGCTGCGTAGGCCACGATGTTCTCCTGGCCGCACCGTTCCGTCGTCACGGCGCTGACGTAGAGGACAAAGTCCGAGCCCTCCACCCCCGGTCCGTCTGGCGGGCCCGTCGGGCCACACGACTTCCCCGTCTCGCTGCACACTTTACACTGCTGCACCCCCACCACCACCACAACAACAACAACAACAACAACAACAAACCACAATAACAATAACAACAACAATAACAACAAAGTGCTGTCAGTAACAAGTTGGAGGTTTATTCCCCTTCCTGTTACGCACCAGCATTGTACACTAGAACGAGCAGCTAGCCAACATAGAAACAACTATAATTAGCCTAGCACCTCCATAACAACTGAGGTCACTGCCAGATGCCCTTGAAAACCTCCGTACTGAAGAGGCTAATCTGCTAAATCTCTCCAGGAACCACAGCCCATCCTAATCCACCATTTTGCTGAGCTCTGAGTAGTAAATGAGCTAGGCAAACTCGGATTAATATTCTGCATAAGAAGATTTAAGATAGAAATATGAAATGGTTTGACATCTTGCGATAGAACACATACTAAAATACATTTTTGACATGTTTTTTGGGGTCTAAGTTCGTATGGTGGTACTGTGCAGTACCCAGGTCTTACCTGTAGATGGTGCTGTGGGACCATAACAGGGCCACACTTGGTGACCTCTGCACATGCCCCCTGGCAGTAGCGGTGGGGGTCATCTTTCTTCCGTAGATACTGATTGGTCGCACATTGTCTGAGCAGGATATCAAGATTATAATGTCAAACCTAACATTGATGATTTGTTAAAAGCAGGAGAGAAGAAATGAGCTTGTTCTAAGAAATAATCTACTAGATCCAGCCTCCATACAAGCTCCTCCCCAACTCATTTTTAACTGACCAAGCTACTTTTCACTTTACAAAGTCTTTTGAAAATTATAAGTTAGGTTATGCCTTTTCCGTCAAATAAAATTGTTATTTTAGCTCAGTAAAGGACAGGTAAATAATAGCAAAACAAAACATAGCAGAGAAAAAAAAACAAGAGTGACCGCGGCAAATAAGTCCACCCCTTATGCTTCCAAATCAACCCAGTGTGCACAACATTCCCCTTTTCTAAGGTTTACTTGTATTATACTTGCTCAGTAGCACTGGTACTAATCTTTTCTCCAGAGGATGGTAATGTTTAGTTGTATCCTGTACTTATTGTACTGGTGTTCCTCTGGTGATCACAGTAATGTTTAGTTGTATTGTACTGGTGTTCCTCTGGTGATCACAGTAATGTTTAGGTGTATTGTACTGCTGTGCCTCTGGTGATCACAGTAATGTTTAGTTGTTGTACCTGCTCAGTAGCACTGGTCCAACTCTGAGACGGACACTGAAGGCCTTCTGGAGATAGTCAATTGCCACGGGAAACAACTTGTCCTGCACTCAGCAAACACGCAAACACACACACACACACACACACACACACACACACACACACACACACACACACACACACACACACACACACACACACACACACACACACACACAGCTCAGGGACAAAAGAAAGCAGCAACAAGTGTTGTTCTGTCTACTCTTTACTTGACTACTAATAGAGCTCCGGTTTTATAAACAGCTTACCTTGACTAGTCTCCTCTTGTTAGCAGAGAGCCTGGTGAATTGAAAAGGACACTTTCTCACACAGTGTAATTATCAGACCGATAATACTCTAGAACTTAATTGAAGTTCATTCATATATTTCATTAATGATCTATTTGACATAGAGCTAGTAAAACAAAAAGTGTCAATAGTGAAGAAAGGTTTTGAGTTTGCCACACAAACTTACTGGTCAACACTGGAATCATAGATGATCTTAATCTTTAGCTGATTCTCCTCAGAACTCCTCTTCGTCAATCTTTCAGGTTTCAGGTGCACTTTGTGGACCACCTAAAATTGTTTTGTTAGGAGCTTCTGGTCAATGAGGATGTTTTATTTGTAATTAACATGGCATTGTGCACATTAAAACTACCTTAAGCACTTGTAGTGAAGACATATGACTAGGTATTTCTGAGTGTCTTATTTCAATCACATCAGTAACAAATAATGCAACATACATAACGGTTAATGACACCCATGCATGGATAATCTAAGATTTAGTCATATAATAGCGTTGACGTTAGCTTCGAAAGGCTAGAAGACAGATTTTAAGATTTGGCAACATTAAATACAAAAAAAAAGCAAAGATTACCTCGGTAGGCGAAGGAACTCGATGATTGCATGTACCGTGGCAATGCACTAGTGTCGGAATAAGCAGATGAAAGGTGACAAATACAAAACTGAGCGACACTGAAAGCTTCCGATAGCATCTCAACCTCGGCCCCATCGTATACCCAGCAATAGCTGGTTACACGATGCTGACGCCCCCGATGTTGTTCCGACAGCTGTTCCATTCATCGCTTGCTAGGTACAGCTGTGTGCATCTTAATAATGATAGTATAAACAGAGACAAATTTCCCAAATAATTACGAAACTGACAAAAAAATGTCACCACCCATTCGTACTACGGGTGTCTTAACGTTATGCGACAACGGTATTAACTACGTTGGCTACGTCTGTGGGGCTGTTCCAGGCCGTCTACCAGTATGTAAACTTGTCTTTAATCTCTGTTCCTGTTACAGTAAGTAAAGTTAGATAACGTTAGTTGGATTAAACAGAAAGGGCGAATTAGATGGCTACCGATTGTAAATGACAATTTTATTTATTTATTTAGCCTATATATTTATTTATATAAACAT
This sequence comes from Aplochiton taeniatus, assembly GCA_017639675.1. Classification (NCBI taxonomy): domain Eukaryota; kingdom Metazoa; phylum Chordata; class Actinopteri; order Galaxiiformes; family Galaxiidae; genus Aplochiton; species Aplochiton taeniatus. The sequence continues at coordinate 2,230,940 of CM030190.1, forward strand.
GGTTCTCGTCTGTTTGTCCACTTTCTATCTGCCTGGCTTTGTTTGTTTAGCCTATATGTACATTACTGTAAATGACCCATGACGCATCTGTTTCCCCCTTAAATGAATTAAAGGCAGGTCAAATCTAATCAGCGAATGAGAGCTCTATCACGCTGCAGTCAAGAAAATCGCGTAGTGTAGCGGTTTACATTTTTTTGATAGGACACAAATATGAAGTTTTTTTGTTGGTCTGACCCGAATGTGCTTAAACTTTTATAATTACGGTAAAGGCACCAATACGTCAGAATCTTGCGCGGTAGTGTTACATACCATACGGTGTTTCCAGGATGAGGTGAGTCAAGCGTCTTTAGTTTCCTTTTTACATCAAAGTTAAAAGTGTTCAAATAGCTTAGCCTTTAGTTTCTGCAACAGTTGTTTAATTGTCGATATTAAATCAATGCCAAAGTTGACAGGTTCATTGTCAATATTAAATTAATGCAAAAGTGGTTGTAACTGGCCCATATTAAGTGATCATAATCATAATGAAAGTCTTTGCACCTAATTGTCTCAGATACATCGACTGCCCCTAGAAGTAGTTTTACGATGCAGCTCGAAGTTTGAATCATATTTTCTGTATATTAAGGCTATATGCACCCATTGTGTTGATGCATATATTAGCCATACAACGTGGCATGAAAGTTGTAGTTTTTTGCATTCAAGCGAAGTCTACACACATAAATATAAAAGCTTTTTTGGTGTCATGCTCTTCATATATATGTATTCCTTGTCCTTATGAAGTATGTTGGCTGACCGGCTGTCACAGCTAGCGGAGGTATGTGGCAGACCAGATTTATTGACTATACAACCTATACAATTGTTATACAACCACGGAAGCAAATTATTGCGATTTTTTTCTTCAGAAAAGGTAAATATTCAGCCGTTTTTAATCAAATTATACAACCACGGAAGCAAATTATTGCGATTTTTTTCTTCAGAAAAGGTAAATATTCAGCCGTTTTTAATTAAAAGCTTTAGTGGATTATACATATGCATAGCATGCGTATTTTCACAATGTGTAGCTTAGGCTTGTGCAGGTTTCTTTATGCATCTTCAATGCATTTTGTTTGGTCAAACTTATCAAGTTAATGTTAATAATAAAGTTCTGACTCTTTGCTTGCACCTGCTTCATGTTTGAATTCCAAGTGAATATTTTATAAAACAATCATTATCGTTGTGACACTGATGCTGCAGCGTCGATCCAGAGTTAGTCTAAACTAAAGACCAGAGTCTGCCTGGCTTGCCTCCTGACCTGGGGCGTTTTAAAAAAGTGCGCGAATGCGCGTACACGTATACAGTGTGCCCAGTTAAAAACTGTAGGCCTAAGTGTAAAATGTAAAACAAAAGTCAAAGCCAAAATCCTTGCACTACCAGCAAATTAATTTACCATTTTGGATTTCAACGATGCCTAAAAAATGTAAATGGCTTTGCTTCCTATAGTATAATATACTATATTTGTGATATTTTAGCCTAGACTAGTCTTGGTATGAAATGAATGTTCATGTTTTTACACTCACTGTGTCAGTATTTCCCTGGGAAAGTCCTTGCTCGGTTCCAAACTGGTACAATACACTTTTGCAGTCTGTGTTGGTGTGTCGCCTTTCAACCCGACTTTGAGTTTTGTCCAAGAAAGGTTACATAACCTCACGTCATCATAAGGATATCATTTGGTTCAGTCTTCCCAAAATCTCTTTCTGTCTTTCACTCACACACACAAGTGCGTGGGTACTCGTGAAGGCCAGCACATACACATTAAGTGTTTGTCAAGATTTTCACATCATTTAAAAAATGTAATGAATGACTGACTGATTCTAGCCACGTCCACTGACCCTGATCCTAACCTCTGCCCAGGCCCCTCCCACTATGGCCCCTAGTGCTGCTTCTAGCCACGGGCAGTGATGTCACCGGTTTGGAGGAGGGCAGGAAGCCCAACATCGTCATGGTGATGGTGGACGACCTGGGAATCGGGGACGTGGGTTGCTATGGCAACGACACCATCAGGTAACCCTTGGCTTCACACGTCCTCCAGGGAGTGTCATATAGCTCTGTAGCTACGACGAAACCTTCTCCTCCTCCCTCCATCTCTCCCTCTCTCCTCCTATCCCTCTCTCTCTCTCCTTCTCTCTCTCACTCTCTCTCTCTCCCTCCATCCCCCCTCCTTCCAGGACTCCTAATATCGACCGTCTGGCTGCTGAGGGGGTGAAGCTGACACAGCACATTGCTGCGGCCCCCCTCTGCACTCCTAGCAGAGCTGCCTTCATGACTGGACGCTACGCCCTGCGCTCTGGTAGCACACACACACACACACACACACACACACACGCACACGCACACGCACACACACACTGACACTAACACTAACAGACTCTAACACTAACACACATGCACACTGACACAAACGCACACACACACACTCTAACACTAACACACACTAACTCACTCTTACACACACACACACACACACACACACACACACACACACACAAACACACACATACACCCATATGACACTAACACACACATGCACACTGACACAAACACACACACACACACTTTAACACACACTAACTCACTCTTACACACACACACACACTGACACAAACACACACTCATATGACACTAACACACTAACAACATCATTTATTCTACCCTGTTTTTATAGCTGCTGATGTCATAACGCGTGTTCTAACGTCTGTGTGTGTCTGTGTGTGTGTGTGTGTGTGTGTGTGTCAGGTCTGGGTAGTACAGGGCGTGTGCAGGTCATTTTATTCCTGGGGGGTTCAGGAGGCCTCCCCCCCACGGAGACGACCTTCGCCAAGAGGCTACAGCAGCAGGGATACACCACCGGACTAGTGGGTACGACACACACACACACACACACACACACACACACACACACACACACACACACACACACACACAAACGTATGGGTCAGTTGCTATGATAAATCAACGCAACACAGGCTCTTTCCACAAACATGGTTCTATCACTGCTCTGCCTTTAGAACACAGTAGAACCAGGATCATGACGAATCATCACTGATCTGAGATTTTCTGTGATTGTGTGTGTGTGTGTGTGTGCGTAGGTAAGTGGCACCTGGGGGTGAATTGCGGTCGCCGTGGAGATCACTGCCACCACCCTAACCAGCATGGCTTTGACTTCTTCTATGGGCTGCCGTTCACGCTGTTCAATGACTGCCGGCCCGGGGAGGGTAGCGATGTCCTGAGCGACCTGCAGGGGGCGCTGAGGAACCTGTCTCTGATGGCCGGCCTGGCTGTCAGCACACTGGTACATACTGACCCACCTGCTAACCTACTTTGTTTCAATAAAACCTCATTTGGTCACTGTAGTTGAAACATTGTATTTGTGTGTGTGTGTGTGTGTGTTTGTGTGTGTGTGTATGTTCTCTTGTTTACGTGTGTGTGTGTGTGTGTGTGTGTGTGTGTGTGTGTGTATGTTCTCTTGTTTACGTGTGTGTGTGTATGTTCTCTTGTTTACGTGTGTGTGTGTGTATGTTCTCCTGTTTACGTGTGTGTGTGTGTATGTTCTCTTGTTTACGTGTGTGTGTGTGTATGTTCTCCTGTTTACGTGTGTGTATCGCTCCCCGCCCCTCCCAGGTGTTTGTCCGTGTGTGTGGACTCCTGGAGGTCAGCATGCGCCTCATCCTAGGTTTCACCATGCTCTGTCTCCTAGCAACAGCCGTGTGGGTCGTGCCCTTTAAATTCCTCCCGACCTGGAACTGCATCCTGATGAGGAACCAGGAAGTGATAGAACAACCAATGACGTTGGAGACGCTGCCCCAGAGGCTGCTGGGAGAAGCACAGGGTTTCATTCAGAGGTACGAGCTTGGAGAGGAAGACCAGAGAGACAAAACTACAGGAGAGAGAGGCTGGAGAGATGAGCGAGCCAAAACTACAGGAGAGAGAGGCTGGAGAGATGAGAGAGACAGACAGAGAGATGGAGACACAACTACAGGGCAGACAGAGAAAGATTAGAGGGACAGATCCAGAGGAATGTGTTCAGTATAGATGGAATTGATAGACTTTTAGGAGGTTTAACCTGGGGTCGTGGTTTTAGGGTTTAACCTAGGGTCATGGTTTTAGGAGTTAACCTGGGGTCATGGTTTTAGGGTTTAACTTGGGGTCATGGTTTTAGGGTTTAACTTGGGGTCATGGTTTTAGGGTTTAACTTGGGGTCATGGTTTTAGGGTTTAACCTAGGGTCATGGTTTTAGGAGTTAACCTGGGGTCATGGTTTTAGGGTTTAACTTGGGGTCATGGTTTTAGGGTTTAACTTGGGGTCAAGGTTTTAGGGTTTAACTTGGGGTCATGGTTTTCAGTCTTATAATAGTGTCTTGTTTTTGTTTCCTCCATGTAGTTAACAAGCCCACTATCTCGTTGGTGTGTGTATGTGTGTGTGTGTGTGTGTGTGTGTAGGAACGCAGAACAGCCCTTCCTACTCTTCCTGTCACTGGCTCACGTGCACACTCCACTCTTCACCAGCCCCTCCTTCACTGGTCACAGTGGACACGGTCGCTACGGTGACAACGTGGAGGAGGTGGACTGGATTGTAGGTGAGGAGGGGAGGAAGGAGGGGGTGAACTGAGAGGAAGGAAGAGGGGAAGGAAGGAAAGGTGTTGTGTTGTTGCTAGGTAAATCACTAAGGGGTTGTTGTTGCTAGGTGAGCTGACAGACACGGTGGACAGGCTGGGTCTGACGGGTTCCACTCTGATGTACTTCACCTCGGACCATGGGGGTCACCTGGAGGACAGAGATGCCGGGGGACAGAAAGGAGGCTGGAACGGCATCTACCGGGGTAACACCACAGCCAATCACCATGAGGGGGGGTAACACCACAGCCAATCAGCATGAGGGGGGGTAACACCACAGCCAATCACCATGAGGGGGGGTAACACCACAGCCAATCACCATGAGGGGGGGTAACACCACAGCCAATCACCATGAGGGGGGGTAACACCACAGCCAATCACCATGAGGGGGGGTAACACCACAGCCAATCACCATGAAGGGGGGGTAACACCACAGCCAATCACCATGAGGGGGGGTAACACCACAGCCAATCACCATGAAGGGGGGGTAACACCACAGCCAATCACCATGAGGGGGGGTAACACCACAGCCAATCACCATGAGGGGGGGGGAACACCACAGCCAATTACCATGAGGGGGGGTAACCCCACAGTCAATTACCATGAGGGGGGGTAACACCACAGCCAATCACCATGAGGGGGGGTAACACCACAGCCAATCACCATGAGGGGGGGGGAACACCACAGCCAATTACCATGAGGGGGGGTAACCCCACAGTCAATTACCATGAGGGGGGGTAACACCACAGTCAATTACCATGAGGGGGGGTAACACCACAGCCAATCACCATGGGGAGGGGGGGGGGCGGGGGGTTAACACCATGGCCAATCATCATGAGGGGAGGTAACACCATGGCCAATCATCATTAGGGGAGGTAACACCATGGCCAATCATCATGAGGGGAGGTAACACCACAGCCAATCACCATGAGGGGGGGTAACACCACAGCCAATAACCATGAGGGGGGGTAACACCACAGCCAATTACCATGAGGGGGGGTAACCCCACAGCCAATCACCATGAGGAGGGGGGGGCGGGGGGTTAACACCATGGCCAATCATCATGAGGGGAGGTAACACCACGGCCAATCACCATGAGGGTGGGTAACACCACAGCCAATCACCATGAGGGGGGTGGGGCGGGGGGTTAACACCATGGCCAATCATCATGAGAGGAGGTAACACCACGGCCAATCACCATGAGGGGGTCTTAGCGGAGGCTATATTTGGGCGGCGCGTATTCAGACATTGTTCTTCTAAATATAATGAATGTGTATGCTGTTTTGCAGGGGGTAAGGCGATGGGGGGCTGGGAGGGGGGCATCAGGGTGCCAGGGATCTTCCGGTGGCCAGGTCGTCTACCTGCAGGGAGGGTGGTGGACGAACCCACTAGCCTGATGGACCTGTATCCCACGCTGAAACACCTCGCCCAGGACACTCTGCCTGACAGGTAGGTAGGGTGTGTGTGTGTGTGTGTGTGTGTGTGTGTGTGTGTGTGGATTGTTTTGATGGAGACAGTGTGAAGTGCCCTGGGGACAATGGTCTCCATTAGTTCACAGGTCACCAGTAGGTCATAGGTCACCAGTAGGTCATAGGTCACTCCTCCAGTAAAGACTTACTATACCTTCTGTTTACTGTCAAAAAGTCAAAGCACTTTCTCTCCCCCCTGTCCTCCTCCCTCCTCCTCTCCCCCCTGTCCTCCAACCTCCTCCCTCCTCCTCCCCCCTGTCCTCTTCCTCCCCTCATGTCCTCCCCTCTCCTCCCTCCTCTTCCTCTCCTCCCTCTCTCTCCTCCCTCCTCCTCCTCCCTCCTCTTCCTCTCCTCCCCCTCTCTCCTCCCTCCTCCTCCTCCCCTCCTGTCCTCCCCCCTCCTCTCCTCCCTCCCTCTCCAAGGCCTTTGGACGGTCATAACCTCCTCCCCCTGTTAGATGGCACGGCCAGACGTTCTCAGCACCAGTTCCTCTTCCACTACTGTGGAGTCGACCTCAACGCTGTACGCTGGCACCCCACCGGCAGTGAGTACACACACACACACACACACACACACACACACACACACACACACACACACACACACACACACACACACACACACACACACACACACACACACACACACACACACACACACACACACACAGTGTAGTACACACCCAGACACACACACACACACACAACCACAGCGTGAATACACTCAAAATATATGGTATATATGGTTTCCCTGCGTACTGTTTGTCCCCAACTCTCTCTGCACCTGTGTTCTCTTTAGTTAGGCTGTGTTCTCTTTAGTTGGCCTGTGTTCTCTTTAGTTGGCCTGTGTTCTCTTTAGTTGGCCTGTGTTCTCTTTAGTTGCCCTGTGTTCCCTTTAGTTGGCCTGTGTTCTCTTTAGTTGGCCTGTGTTCTCTTTAGTTGGCCTGTGTTCTCTTTAGTTGGCCTGTGTTCTCTTTAGCTGGCCTGTGTTCTCTTTAGTTGGCCTGTGTTCTCTTTAGTTGGCCTGTGTTCTCTTTAGTTGGCCTGTGTTCTCTTTAGTTGGCCTGTGTTCTCTTTAGTTGGCCTGTGTTCTCTTTAGTTGGCCTGTGTTCTCTTTAGATGCTGTTCATTCCTTTCTTCTTCCCAGCATTGTTTGAGTAATAACAATGTGTGTGTGTGTGTGTGTGTGTGTGTGTGTGTGTGTGCTTCTGTAGGTGACTCCATCTTCAAAGTTCACTTTTTCACGCCCAACTTCTCTCCGCCCGGCGCCATTGGTTGCTACGACACCAAGGTGTGTTTGTGTCATGGCGATCACGTGACCCACCACGACCCCCCGCTGGTCTTTGACCTCCATGCTGACCCCTCGGAGTCCCGCCCCCTGAACCCTGACACTGAGCCCCGATTCGCTGAGGTCCTGGAGGAAACTGCCAAAGCTGTGGAGAGGCATCGCCGGACGCTCGCACACACACACACACACACACACACACACACACACACACACACACACACACACACACACACACACACACACACACACACACACTCCGACAGTTCCATCCCCAACCAACTGTCATGGAAGAACATTCTGTGGAGACCATGGTTACAGCCCTGCTGTGGAACCTTTCCTTTCTGTGGCTGTAAGGAGAACAGCACTCACACTTAACACACACACACACACACACACACACACACACACACACACACACACACACACACACACACACACACGGTGTGCCTTCACCTGGGAACCGACATCAGGAAAATTCTGGATGTGAAGATGAAGATGTTTAAACTTTCACTTAATCGTCCAAACAGGAAATAGAATGATTCTCTCACAACGTGAAGAGGTTCTTCTTTATTGTCACCAACCACAGAGGAATATGTTCAAGTGGTTTTGATATAGGTAATTATTTCATAATATATGTTGCTTTATGTTAAATGGGTTTTGATATAGTTAATTCTTTCAGAATATGCGTATGTTGGCCTAGTTTAGGATTCACCCAGCCCTATATGAATGTGAAGGGATTGTTTAGCGTTTTCACCAAACAAAAGGAATATTCTTAATATAGTTTTGATTATACTTTTAAATATAATGTATGTTATTATAATAGAGTTTATGTTGGCCTGGTTTAAGAGTCAGTTAGGCCTATGTAAATGTGAGGAAATTCTTCACAATTATCACAAACCGAAAGGAAAATGTTACGGTTGTTCTGATAAGGGGTTTTGATTTTTTATGTAATTTTTGACTACTGGAGCATTAAAAAAGGCTGTATTTGATTTTTTGGTTTCAATCTCAGTTCATTTTAGAATTCTGGAGTGTGGCTTTTTAAGTTTTCAGTACTGCGTTGCAACACAAGGGGGCACTGTCTGATCAAAATACCCACTCAATCACAGAGGATTCAACAGAAGAAAAGTGTGTTTGTTTTGTACAACATTTTTTAGAGGACTGAACTCATTTGTATTAAAATCCTTTGATGGTGAAATAGATTATTATAGGATTACTTTATGCACGTGGGGTTAACATCCCACCTTTGTCTTTCCTCGGCTCACTCTCACTGATGGGGTCGAGGAAGGACACAGTGAGAGAAGCAGGCTACACTAGCTTATTGCGACTCAGCCTGGAAGGACACAGTGAGAGAAGCAGTCTACGATGGCCTATTGGGCCTCAGCCTGGAGGACACAGTGAGAGAAGCAGGCTACACTAGCTTATTGAGACTCAGCCTGGAAGGACAGTGAGAGAATCAGGCTACGATAGCCTTTTGGGCCTCGGCCTGGAAGGACAGTGAGAGAAGCAGGCAATGCCAGCTTATTAGGCCTCGGCCTGGAAGGAGACAGTGAGAGAAGCAGGCTACGCTAGCTAATTGAGCCTGGGCCTGGAGGACACAGTGAGAGAAGCAGGCTACGCTAGCTAATTGGGCCTGGGCCGGGCCTTAATGAGTGAGCTCCCTGCTGGCCCACTCTCCTGTTACATAACGTCTGGTCTGAGTGTCGCCACAGGCTCTTCCTGCTCATCATCTTCGTCATCCTCACCCCTCTTTCTTCCTCTGCACGTCATCCCCCAGTCCATCTCTCCGCCCGCCCACCTCTCTCTCTCTCTCTCTCTCTCTCTCTCTCTCTCTCTCTCTCTCTCTCTCTCTCTCTCTCTCTCTCTCTCTCTCTCTCTCTCTCTCTCTCTCTCTCTCTCTCTCTCTCTCTCTCTCTCTCTCTCTCTCTCTCTCTCTCTCTCTCTCTCTCTCTCTCTCTCTCTCTCTCTCTCTCTCTCTCTCTCTCTCTCTCTCTCTCTCTCTCTCTCTCTCTCTCTCAGATCCTTTTATCCTCTCCTCTCCTGTATGTCAGGCTGCTGGCAGTCAATCTATCAGTCTGTCTAGAGTAAGCCCACCAGTATATCATCGATAGGTGCCTCAAAGATTACAGTAAATCACTGTGTGTTTGTGTGTGTGTGTGTGTGTGTGTGTGTGTGTGTGTGTCGAGTGACTTTATGAGTGGGTGTGTGTGTGTGTGTGTGTGTAGTATGTGTATAGAAGGAGTGTGTATGTACGTTCCCAAAGGTCGGAGGCTATAACTCACCCTGATGATCCTCTGTGTTCCTGCCGACCACAGATTGGTCGCTCGCATGACGCACACATGGCCCTGCTAGTTACCACGGTAACCCTTCGTGTTAAGAACACAGCGCCATGACCCAACCATACCTCTGTTCATGTAACACACACACACACACACACACACACACACACACACACACACACACACAGTAACTCCATGTTAAAACATACAGCCATGACACACACACTTCCTTGTTAGAGAGGTAATCCCCAGACAGCCTAATGCAGCCTATCCTTACCTGTGCTTCTGACCAAGACAACACACAGCACAGCTAAAGGATAATGAGATACTAGTACAAATAAAAACACAGTTAATCCTTACCTGTGCTTCAGACCAAGACAACACACAGCACAGCTAAAGGATAATAAGATAATAGTACAAATAAAAACACAATTAATCCTTACCTGTGCTTCTGACCATTGTTATGCCCCAAAGTGTCTGCTGTTCTCCTGTTTTGCAGGTGACCAGAAACCCCTCCCCCATCTCCTCATTGATCTCTGTCACCTGCTGGCTGGCCTATAAAAGATTTGGGAGGCTCCACCCACTCTCTCTCTCTCTCTCTCTCTCTCTCTCTCTCTCTCTCTCTCTCTCTCTCTCTCTCTCTCTCTCTCTCTCTCTCTCTCTCTCTCTCTCTCTCTCTCTCTCTCTCTCTCGCAAAACTGCCATTTTGACTGTTTCAATCAGATTAAGACAGAAGATCACCTCTGGTTTGAGCTTTAATTTAACATGCTCCATGTGAGCAGATTAAAAGCTGTTTGTATGAGTGTGTGTGTGCGTGCATGAATGTGTGTGTGCGTGTGTGTGAGTGAGAGAGTGTGTGTCTGTATATTGTGTTGCTAGCTGCTGCCTGGGTTGTACCTGGGAGATGGATGATGAGAGCTGGGACTAGGACTGCACTGCAGCAGACACACACACACAAACACACACACTACACATTTGTGAACACACACATGCACACACTATATACATATACGTGCACACACGCACACGCTATACACATACGTGCACACACACACACACACATACACAAATCAATCTCTGGAAGGGTTGGTTCTGTCAGTTAGGTTGTCAGGTGGATCCGGTATTTGAGTTAATGCATGATAATGTGTAAAGTGTTTTCAGGCTGTGGCCGTGTGTGTGTGTGTGTGTGTGTGTGTGTGTGTGTGTGTGTAGGGGGGTGTTAGCTGCTTCCATATGGATAGAAAGTGGCCTATAGCCCCCCCCCCCCCCCCCCCCCCCCGCACAGCCCTCTCCTTCTTCTCCCTTTGATCCCTCTCTCCTAATATGACACCCTCCCTCACCTTCTTCACCCATTCTCCTGATCCCTCCTCCACCTCCTCTACCTCCTCCTCCTCCTCCACCTCCTCTACCTCCTCCTCCTCCTCCTTTCCTCCTCAGTCTGATGTCTCTTCAAAGGAACTGCAGAGACTCCTCAAGTCTAAGTATCGCCCCATCTCCCCCTCCCTCCCAGTCTGCTCAAAGGACTGTGTTTAACAGAGGGCTGTGTTCCTGTGTCCCTGTCCTGGACTGTGTTTATTAGAGGGCTGGGTTCCTGTCCTGGACTGTGTTTAACAGAGGGCTGGGTCCCTGTCATGGACTGTGTTTAATAGAAGGCTGGGTTCCTGTCCTGGACTGTGTTAAACAGAGGGCTGGGTTCCTGTGTTCCTGTCCTGAACTGTGTTTAACAGAGGGCTGGGTCCCTGTCATAGACTGTGTTTAACAGAAGGCTGTGTTCCTG
>CM030190.1:2249893-2264893 GCA_017639675.1 Aplochiton taeniatus
TAGGCGATGACAATTACGGGCGTCGTGACGACGGAGACTGCGGAGGCGTCGTGATTGGTCGACCGGCATGCGTAGGAGCCGCGGTCGAACACGGACGCTTGCTGCACCGTCAGTGATCCATCCTCCAGGACGGAGTACCGACCGGAGCCAGCGCTCTGACCGAGTGACAGCACCTCTCCACTGGGCAACGTCCAGGAAAGACCTCCCTGTCGAGGAGACCCTGGAGGAGGAGGGCAGGCCAGGCGTAGGGTCTCCCCGTTGATGATGCTCACTAAGGGGCCTGTCCTGCTGGAGACCACTGGCGGCTGACTACCAACTACTGGTTCTATGTGTGGAGGTGGTGGAGGTGATAATACTACTGGGCCTCCTGAGCGAGGTGATTGTGGTAATGCTTCTGGGCCTCTTGAGCTAGGTGATTGGGGTAATACTACTGGGCCTCCTGAGCGAGGTGATTGGGGTAATACTACTGGGCCTCCTGAGCGAGGTGATTGTGGTAATGCTTCTGGGCCTCTTGAGCTAGGTGATTGGGGTAATACTACTGGGCCTCCTGAGCTAGGTGATTGGGGTAATACTACTGGGCCTCCTGAGCGAGGTGATTGGGGTAATACTACTGGGCCTCCTGAGCGAGGTGATTGGGGTAATACTACTGGGCCTCCTGAGCGAGGTGATTGTGGTAATGCTACTGGACCTCCTGGACGAGGTGATTGTGGTAATGCTACTGGACCTCCTGGACGAGGTGATTGTGGTAATGCTACTGGACCTCCTGGGCGAGGTGATTGTGGTAATGCTACTGGACCTCCTGGGCGAGGTGATTGTGGTAATGCTACTGGACCTCCTGGGCGAGGTGATTGTGGTAATGCTACTGGGCCTCCTGAGCGAGGTGATTGTGGTAATGCTACTGGAACTCCTGGACGAAGTGATTGTGGTAATGCTACTGGACCTCCTGGACGAGGTAATTGTGGTAATGCTACTGGACCTCCTGGACGAGGTGATTGTGGTAATGCTACTGGACCTCCTGGACGAGGTGACTGTGGTAATGCTACTGGAACTCCTGGACGAGGTGACTGTGGTAATGCTACTGGACCTCCAGGACGAGGTGCCTCTTGTATGACCAGTGGACCTCCTGGACGAGGTGGCTGTATGTAACCTTGTCCTCTGTGTGGAGCGGCCTCCTCCTGCGCCTCAGGGACCTCCAGTAACACCCGGTGCTGCGTCTCTCCTTGCTGACCGGCGACCACACACACCAGCGTCCCGGCATCGCTGGCGCGAACGCCGCGCAGCTCCAGCGTGCCGTTCCGGTGAACGGTGAGGCGGCTGCCGTAGTACGGAGCCGGTAGGACCCCGTTGCCTGGCAACAGCCAGGAGAGGCGGGGCAGGGGAGAGCCCTGAGTGGGACAGGGGAGCTGAACCGTCTGGCCTCTCACGGCCCGCTGTCTCACCAACGGTACCACTGGAGTGGACCAATCAGAACCCTCTACTACTGGACCCAACCTATCAGAACCCTCTACTACTGGACCGGACCTATCAGAACCCTCTACTACTGGACCGGACCAATCAGAACTCTCTACCACTGGACCCGACCTATCAGAACCCTCTACTACTGGACCGGACCAATCAGAACCCTCTACCACTGGATCCGACCTATCAGAACCCCCTATCACTGGACCAGACCTATCCGAACCCTCTACTACTGGGTTACTAGCGGCACTGCCAGTCAAACTGGACTTAAATACTACTGGACCTGCTGGGTTACTAGTCCCAGTGACATGAGAACCAGAATGAACTTTTACTGGATTGGAAGGGTAAAGAGAGCTAGTTGCTATTGGACGATGTTGAATTTGACTTAAAGAACTGCTGGTTAAGCCGTTAGAGTTGCTCCTACTCGCTGTCTTATCAACTGTACCAGTTGACGTGTACCCGTTATTACCCAGCCAGTCACTATTAGCACTAGTGTTCCCAGTATGACCCAGGCCAGTGTTCCCAGCTCCAGGGCTTATCACAACATTGCTAGCTCCACTAACTCCCACACTGATAACACTGCCACCCAGCCTGCTGATAACACTGGTACTGGCCCCACTCAGGCTACCAGTAGCGGGCCTGCTAACAGTGCTAGCTAAACCATCACTCCTTCCATTAGCCGGTCTGCTAACAGTGCTAGCTGGAACCTCATTCCCACCATTAGTAAGTCTGCTAACAGTGCTAGCAGAACCATCACTACCTCCATTAGCCATTCGGCTAACAGTGTTAGCTGAACCCTGGCTACCTCCACTGGTACCTCTAGTAGTCCAGTGTCCTTCGAACAGCCCCAGGTTAGAGGGCTCCACCAGCAGCCCCAGGACCCTGCTCCTCACCCCAGCGGCGCTGCTTGCCCGGCAGGTGTAGTTTCCTCCGTCTTCCCTCTGAGCCCCCCGGATCTCCAGAGAACCATCCAACGCCGCCAGAACCCTCTCAGAACCGAATCCGGACCCCCGCTGGATCACCCGATTGGAGGGCGCAAACCACGTGACCGTGGGGGCGGGCTCTCCCACTGCCCTGCAGCGAATGGTCACGGCCCCTCCCTGTCGCACTCGGATGAGGTCATAGCCGGCGCCGGCCGAGGCAAGGTCGGTGGAGGTCGAGTCGGGGTTCATGACCTTGACTTTGACCTTCATGGAGTCGGCTCCGCCCTGGTTTTCGGCGTGACAGGTGTACTCCCCCTCCTCCCTCATCCCCACCCCCGACAGCAATAACGTCCCGTTGTCAAACACCGTGAGCCGGCGCGCGCGCCCGCCTCTGTCCTCCCCCTGCAACGCGCTGTTCACTGTGGTTCCATCCGGGAGGCTCCAGCTCACAGCCGGGTCGGGCCGACCGGACACCAGACAGTCCACCTTCAGGGAGCCGCCGTACCACACCGTCCGATTGGCCGGCTGCTTGGCCTGGATCCTGGCCGGCTGCGTTTCCACGGCGACGCGGAGGAGGCGGTAGTCGTCGGAGACCTTGTTCCGCGCGACGCAGAGGTAGTCCCCGCCGTCTGTCTGCTTTACCGACAGGACGGTCAGACTGCCGTTAGTGTGTACCCTTAACCTTCGGTCAAAACTGGAAAAAACACACACACACACACACACACACACACACACACACACACACACAGACACACAGTCAGATGGTCAGACTGCCGTTAGTGTGTACCCTTAACCTTCGGTCAAAACTGGAAAAAACACACACACACACACACACACACACACACACACACACAGACACACAATCAGACGGTCAGACTGCCGTTAGTGTGTACCCTTAACCTTCGGTCAAAACTGGAAAAAACACACACACACACACACACACACACACACACACACACAGACACACAGTCAGACGGTCAGACTGCCGTTAGTGTGTACCCTTAACCTTTGGTCAAAACTGGAAAAAACACACACACACACACACACACACACAGACACACAGTCAGATGGTCAGACTGACGTTAGTGTGTACCCTTAACCTTCGGTCAAAACTGGAGAAAAAACACACACACACACACACACACACACACACACACACAGAGACACATCAGTGAACCAATCATTTGATTAGTAAGTGAGCCTTGTCAGAGAGCGCCATGGAAGGGAAATAAGGGGCTAGTTCATCTCCTCTTTTTATATATATCATTATATAAAGAGATATAATGATATTTATAAAAGAGATTACAACTCATTTCATTTTATATAATTACAAAGTCCCACACCCACCCAGCCACAGCTTCCTACCTGAAGTGTGTGTCCACCAGTTTGTTACTGGGTACTCTCCAGAGGATGGAAGGCGGTGGGTTGCCAGATACGGAGCAGTGAAGCTGCAGAAACCCCCCATAATGGACCGTGGTGATGGAGGGGGAGGTGGAGGTGATATGGGTTTTACTCAGGGGTCGAACGGGGGAGGGGGGAGGGACCCTGGAGTTATTTATTGGCTGAGGAGGGGAAACGGAGGAGACTCTGCTGTTGTTGTTGTCAAGGGGGAGTGAGGGGGAGGTTCTGTTGTTGCTAAGGGGGTGTGAGGGGGAGATGGGGGAGGTTTGGTTGTTGTTGCTAAGGGGGTGTGTGGGGGAGGTTCGGTGGTTGTTGTTAAGGGGGTGTGTGGGGGAGATGGGGGAGGTTCGGTGGTTGTTGCTAAGGGGGTGTGTGGGGGAGGTTCGGTGGTTGTTGTTAAGGGGGTGTGAGGGGGAGATGGGGGAGGTTCGGTGGTTGTTGTTAAGGGGGTGTGTGGGGGAGATGGGGGAGGTTTGGTTGTTGTTGCTAAGGGGGTGTGAGGGGGAGATGGGGGAGGTTTGGTTGTTGTTGCTAAGGGGGTGTGAGGGGGAGATGGGGGAGGTTTGGTTGTTGTTGCTAAGGGGGTGTGAGGGGGAGATGGGGACGGCTGGGGGGAGGGGACCTCTACCGATGGAGGCTGTGGGGGCTTCTCTAGCCCCGCCCACCAGCCCCACCCTCACCGTCCTCCGGTCCGCCCCCACAGTGTTCGACGCCGTGCACTCGTAGCTCCCAGAATCCTTAGCGCTCAGCCGCCGGATGTGCAGCGTGCCGTTGGGCAGGACGAACAGGTTGCCGTGGAGAAACTGGGAGGGGCGAACCAGGGTGCCGTCAGGGATTCGCCAGCGCAGCACAGGGGGCGGGGCTCCCCGCGCGGAGCAGTGGACGTAGACGGGCAGCCCCGGGGCCAGAAACAAGCGCTCCTCTCGGGCCTGCTCTATCGCCGGGGGCAACGAGGACACGTGCACACGCACCGACAGGCTGGCCACGCCGGCAGAGTTGGACGCCGTGCACCGGTACAGGCCCCTGTCGCTAGGCAACGGGGAGGAGATGAGGAGCGCTCCGTCGGGTTGGAGGGTCACCCTCTGATGGGCGGGGCGGCCGGAGGCCCGGCTGAGGACGGAGCGGTCGGGGAGCACCCAGGAGAGCAGAGGGGCGGGGACGCCCTGCGCCTCACACGCCAAACGCACCTCCCCGCCCTGGCCCACCGTCACCTCGCTGTGACTGGTTAGGGTCATGCGTGGGGGGCGGGACCAAACCTCCAGGGTGGTCAGCATCCTGTCTCTGCCCATGGAGCTGTGCGCGCTGCAGATATACGTCCCCCGGTCCTGCAGCTGCGCGCCCCGGATCACCAAGGTTCCGTTGAGCATGACCTCGAAGCGCTGCGTCTGAGAGTGGACTGACATCACCGCTCCTTAAGGGTTGAAAGAGAGAGAGCGAGCGTGTGTGTGTGAGAGAGAGAGAGAGCGTGTGTGTGTGAGAGAGAGAGCGAGAAAGCGAGAGAGTGAGAGAGAAAGGAATAAAATGGTGTGGAGAAATAAAGGGAGGAAGAAAAAGAGGAGAGGCGGAGAGGAGGAGGGGAGGAGGGGAGGGTGTGGTTGGTGACACACAGTATGAAGTCAGTCATGGTAGCAGTGAGCTCACCAGTCGATACAAAGAGCCAGTCAGTCCTCCGACTACACACGCCAACCCTAACCCTGCACTGGGATTAGCTCTGCTTCTCCACAGACTGCACTGCACTGTACTAGACACACAGTATGCAGACGAGCTTTTGTTCTCAGGCAAAAATACAAATCTGTGTCAGGAAGAGCATGGGTGTGTGTGTGTGTGTGTGTGTGTGCTTCTGAGCGAGTGTGCAGTCTAAACGTCTGTGTGTTCCGTGTGTGTGTGTGTGTGTGTGTGTGTAGGGGTGTGTGTAGGGGTGTGTGTGTGTGTGTGTGTGTGTGTGTGGGGTGTGAGTGTGTGTGTGTGTGTGTGTGTGTGTGTAGGGGTGTGTGTAGGTGTGTGTGTGTGTGTGTGTGCGCGTGCGTGCGTGTGTGTGTGTGTGTGTGTGTGTGTGTGTAGGGGTGTGTGTAGGTGTTTGTGTGTGTGGGGTGTGTGTGTGTGTGTGTGTAGGGGTGTGTGTGTGTGTGTGTGTGTGGAGTGTGAGTGTGTGTGTGTGTGTGTAGGGGTGTGTGTAGGTGTGTGTGTGTGTGTGTGGGGGGGGGGGGTCTTTCCTTACCTGTGGACACTTTGGTCCAGGTGATGGTGGGCGGTGGCTCTCCCTTAGCTTCACACCCCAGGAAGGCGATGCCCTCGGCGGGCACTGACAGGCTCCTGATGTGGGGGTCTGAGATTCTGGGTCTGCTCCTCTGGACCAGAACCCGTGGTGCCAGAGGGGACGTCTGGCCCAACCCCTCTGCTGAACCCTGGGGGAGAAATCCAACAGGACCATCAGCTCTGATCAGAACCTCTGAGGGGGTTCTATTTACAACATGCTGTATGTGATATACTATATCAATCAGAGAAATATAACAATCACCATATGTTACATACTTTATAGTTTACATACGCCAGCGATGTTTAATACATGTGACATTTTTGTAGCACTTCTTCTTTGATGATATGTGTATATGAACCCCAGACCACTCACACAGGGGTCGGACAGACGCTAAACCCCAGACTGGAGGCTCTTTTTATCAGGGAACACACCAGCATTTGATCCCTGCCGACTCCTGATATTTCATGCTCTTGGTTCTTTTTATATGAAAGCGTTTTTATTGGCGCACTCTGAAACAGACGGTTCTACCACCTACCGGGATCTCCCTTGTTTGATAAAGAATAGATGAACTTATCAATGATTGAAAATAAAGGATACCGTGGCGACGATGGAGTTTAAAACACTGTCGTTCAACAACTAAATCCCTGGGATTGACCAGACGTCATGCATAATTCTTCCGAAAATGTTAGCAGAATGCTAATAATGGAAGCGCTAACTCACCCTGGGGGAGGCAGGGAGGGAAGGGGGATGGGGTCGGCTGCTGTCCAAGTCGGGGATGGAGTTAGAACCAGGGTTTCTCCAGTCTGGAGGGGGTCTGCTCCTCTCTGCTGCCCCAGGATCAGGCCTCTCTTTTGGGCTGGGACTCTCTCTGGTGGTGGTGGTGGTGGTGGTGGTGGTGAAGGTTCTTCCCCCCAAGGGTAGTACTTCTGTGGGGCTAGGGATTGTGCTCGCAGCGACAGAGGAAGCAACCGTTCTGGTAGCAGTTGTTCCTGTTGAGGCGACCGGTTTTGTGGTAGTTGTTGATTGTTTGGTTGTTGTTGACTTGGTTGTTGGTTGTTTGGTAGTTGGTTTTGTGGTAGTTGTTGATTTTGTGGTTGATTGTTTGGTTGTTGTTGACTTGGTTGTTGGTTGTTTGGTAGTTGGTTTTGTGGTGGTTGTTGATTTTGTAGTAGTTGTTGATTTGGTTGTTGCTTCTTTGGTAGTTGTTGATTTGGTTGTTGCTTCTTTAGTAGTTGTTGATTTGGTTGTTGGTTGCTTAGTTGTTGTTGACTTGGTTGTTGGTTGTTTGGTAGTTGTTGATTTGATTGTTGTTGACTCTGTTGTTGATTGTTTGGTTGTTGTAGTCAAGGGATTTGTTGTAGTTGTAGTGGGGGCCATGGCAACAGCAGAAGTAGAAGTAATAGGTTTTATTGTAGTGGAAGAGACGGGTCTATTTGTAGTTTTAGTAGTTGTAGTATTAGTGACAGGTCTATTTGTAGTTTCAGTAAATGTAGGACTAGAGACAGCTCTATTTGTAGTTTCAGTAGTTGTAGTATTAGAGACGGTTCTATTTGTAGTTTTAGTAGTTGTAGTATTAGAGATGGTTCTATTTGTAGTTTTAGTAGTTATAGTATTAGAGACAGGTCTATTTGTAGTTTTAGTAGTTGTAGTATTAGAAGCGGCCCTAGTTTTAGTAGTTGTAGTCATAGTGATGGGTCTATTTGTAGTTCTAGTAGTTGTAGTCATAGTGATGGGTCTATTTGTAGTTCTAGTAGTTGTAGTCATAGTGATGGGTCTATTTGTAGTTCTAGTAGTTGTAATGATAGCAGAAGGTGCAGCGGGGGTGGTGTGACTGTGTGCCAGGACTGTCTCTGCACTGTCTGTCCATTGGCTGTGTGGACGTCGGCCAGTTCCCAGGGGAGAGCCAGCCTCCGTCTCCCCAGCAGAGGCATCTTTATCTGGGGCAGGACTGGGAGTCCACCCGGGGCTCTGGTTGTCTACTCCTGGCAGAGGAGAAAGAGGCAGACTGTGGGGCTGTGAGGAGGAAGTGGAGGAGGAGGAGGGCGAGGAGGAGGAGGGCGAGGAGGAGGAGGGAGAAATCACATTTTCCATGTGTGCCCGTGTCGCGGCAGGGGTGTGTGTAACGAGTGTGTGTGAGACAGCGGTCTCCCTGCTTCGGGGGACGCTGTCCGAATGAGTCACTCTCTCGGTGTGTGTCCGAGGGGGAGATGACGAGGAGGAGGGCGAGGGGGGGTTCAACTCTCCGCTGGCGGGCGGGGTCACAGCTGCCCTCTGAGCTGCGCCGGTGCCAGTCACGTCCGGGGTCAAAGGGTACGACCTCGGCGGGGTGAGATCCGGTGGAGGTCGCGGGGTCAAAGGCTGCTGCCGGGGCCGGTTGATGCGTTTGCGCTGACCTATCCTCCTGCGGGAGTTCCAGGGGGTTCTGGGTCTCTGGTTAGGGTTCTGAGGAAGGGTTCTAGAAGGGCTCCGGTCCTGTGTTCCGGTTCCGGAATGGACCGAGTGCCGGTTGGGGTAACGGACCTCTTCCACAGGCTCAGGGGCTATCTCATTGGACCTGGAGATGGGATTGGTCGGATCAGTGTGGGTCTGCGTCTCCGTTTCACTCTTCGAGTCTGTGTCTCTATCGGTGTGTGTCTGTGTGTGTGTCTGTGTGTGTGTCTGTGTGTGTGTCTGTGTGTGTGTTGGTGTGTGTTTCTGTTTGTCTGTCTGTGTGTGTGTCTGTGTGTGTGTTGGTGTGTGTTTCTGTTTGTCTGTCTGCGTATGTGTCGCTGTGTGAACAGGGTTTAGACCTTCTTCCTGTAGGCTGGCGTCATCTATAGCAGGGCTTTCTTTATCTGTCCCCTCTTCTCCTCTACCGCTCTCTCTACGTATTGGCTGAGCTGTAGTTCCTGCTTCCCCGATTGGCTGGTTGGTGTTGTTGAGGGCGGTCCTGTGGCGTATCTTAGCCAATAGGTCGGCCCATTTCTGTGGATCTATCTTCTGTTTGGCTGGGTTAACCCTCCGTCTGCTGCCCAAGCGGTTCCTCCTCTGCTCTCCTAGGGAAGCCCCTCCCCCCACAGGTCCTGGTCGCCGTGGGTGACCAGGGGGAAGGCGGCGGATTGGAGGTCTTGGTGCGCTGCTATTGGTCGAGGGATTTACCTCCTTTGGCCCCTCCTCTTCCACTGCATCGCTTCCCCCTGACCCCGCCTCTCCCTCGGTATCTCTTAGCAACGGGGCCCGTATTTTGGTCGGCACGCCGGTGGCAGACTGAGGACTTCTGGGAAATGTAGTCCTGAGTGGTGGGGCAGGCTGTCTGTTCAGATCTAGTCTGGTGGAGAGGGAGTCAGCGCTGTATTGGTTCATTGCCACGCAACGGTATTGGCCAGCATCAGCCAATGAGGGGTGGGGCAACAAGAGACTGCCGTTCAATTGGACAGAAAGTTTTCTTGCTGTTGTCATACCCCGCCCTATTATTTTACCGTCTGGCAACACCCAACTGATATCAGGCCTTGGCGAACCAGAGGCCTCACATTTCAGACTGACAGCCTCCCCGACCAATCCCGTCACAGCCGGGCCTCCCTGCTCCCCATGGGGCGGGACAGAGGACTCCTCCACCACCAGGCGGAGGGAGAGAACATCTACGTCGCCCCCCGCCCGGGCCACACAGTGGTACAGCCCGCTGTCGGAGAGTTCCGCTCTCTGCAGAACCAGCCCAGAGCTGGACGCCTGGACCCTACCATCGCCGCTGCTGGAGGGGGGTGTCAGGCCGGAGCCGTCCGGGAGGAGCCACTGGAGACGGGGGTGTCCTGAGCCGAGGACAGGGCAGGGGAGGTCCACCCTGCTCCCCGTTAACGCCAGTAGGGTCGTGGGGGTCCGGTGGGTGGGGATCAACACCCAGGGACGCAGAGAGGAGGAGGAGGAGGAGGAGGAGGAGGAAGAGGAAGAGGAGGAGGAGGAGGGGTCGGGCTGAGCGGACACCCTGGTGGTCAGGGTGAGGATGACACGGTGTGCGTTCGACGAGGCTCGGTCTAGCTGGAGGCTGACGGACGGCTGCATCAGCCAATCAGAAGAGGCGCCCAGCGACGCTCTCATACCTGAGGGAGGAACAGGAAGTCTAAATTAGTATGACGAGGTCGAACAGGAAACGATATACTCGGGCCTCCTTTCAACACAACATACTTTTCAAAGCAAACATGATTTTTTATATATTTTGACAATCACAGCAAGTAAAATATATTTTTGGGATGATCTATGTGTTTAAAGCTCACACCTTGAGGCTACAGAGTGTGGTGTCTATGCTAAACTCCCACATGACATACTATTATTTGACACTGTCTGCTAACGTTACAAATAAGACCGGCAAACACCCAGTATGCATGTCTGAAAGCGGTTCTGGTAGTGTGTGCCAGTCCCGGTTCCGTACCGGTGTGGTAGTAGCCGTCGGTTTCAGGACTCTGCCGGTACCGGTAAGCCAGCCTCGGAGCCTTACTCAGCATGATCTCCCTCTGTAGGAGAACTGCTGACTCACTGTAGTACGCCATCAGCCTCCACAGGCTCTCATAGCTCCCCTGCTCCACAGGGCAGTCCAGGGAGAGGGAGAGAGACAGGGACAGGGGGGAGGAGGAGGCGGAGGAGGAGGAGGAGGAGGAGGAGGAGGAGGAGGAGGAGGAGGAGGAGGCGGGGGGGAGGAAGAGGTCAGCCTCTGTGACCTCGTGGGTGTTAGAGCCAGAGACGTTACAGCTCAGATCAACGCTGTTCCCCTGTTGGTCGGAAAGACCCAGGGAGGCGTTGCCCAGAGGCTCTCTCCAGGCTGCGATTGGCTGGACGTCGCTCTGGTCCGCCTCCGAAGGCGGGGCTCGGCCCGGGGCGGAGATGACGGGGGAGCTACAGGATAGGCCGGTTTGGTCCAGCAGGCCACGCCCTTGAAGGGGATTGGGCGAGAGGCAGACTGGACACTGTGGTCCTCCAGGACATTTCATCACACCTACACAGAGGAGGCCATGGAAACGATCAAATAAAATCAACTATTTAAAGTCTATTTAAAGAAGGCAGGGTCAATATATGTGTAAAGTGTGTGTGTGTGTGTGTGTGTGAGTGAGTGTGCGTGCGTGCGTGCGTGCGTGCGTGTGTGTGAGTGTTGTACCTGGGTGAGCCAGGTTCCAGGTAAGCAGCCAGTCCATCCTGCAGTCACAGCTCCAGGGATTGGCCTGCAGTACCACGGTGTCCAACAGGGGCGCTGTCTCCAGGCTGGCCTTGGCCAGAGTGCTAAGACTGTTGTTGGAGAGATCCAGGTGTCTGCCGGTACAGAGAGTAGTAGAATGTATAATGATATCTAATATTTATGTAGGATTTAATATTTATTACATATATAATATTAAAATATGACATAAGTTATTTATGTAATTTTACAAAATAAGCCAACAGCAACAACCCCTCGACTAATGAGATTGACATGAGATGATAACATTATGTTTAATTAATGTACAGTATATTTATCCCAACACAATGTATAATATATGTGTATATATATGACAATAAGATGTATAATCTTTGTACATTCTCATCATACTGCGCCCCCCCCCCCCCCCACTATTCTACGGTCGTACTTCAGCCTACCTGAGTCTAAAGAAACCACACGTGCCTAAAGGTTACAGTGTACCTGTTGGTGTTAGGGTCAAAGGTCATCCAGATCCTGTCATAGCAAGCACTCCTTGAGCTGGGAGAGGTCTTTGTGTTGTGAAGGGGGGGCAGACTCAGAGTGGCCTAGGGGGGCTGTACCTAGCTAGCTACCTTTGTAGGCTGTGGTGTTAAGCTATGCTAGGGAAGGAGTGTTCCAGGTATTTCTGTATGCTGTGTGTTTTACAGCCGTCAGGTGTCAGAGGTAATACAGTAGGGTCAGGGTTCAAAGGTCAACCGTGTTTAGCGGCAGAGACACGCCGTGCCGCGGGGGAAATACAGTAGGTTAGGTATGTTACAGGGGTCAGAGGTTAGGGGTTAAGACAGGAGACACACACACACACTGTGGGGATAATACAGTAGGTTAGGTATGTTACAGGGGTCAGAGGTTAGGGGTTAAGACAGGAGACACACACACACACACACACACACACACACAAACTGTGGGGATAATACAGTAGGTTAGGTATGTTACAGGGGTCAGAGGTTAGGGGTTAAGACAGGAGACACACACACACACACACACAAACTGTGGGGATAATACAGTAGGTTAGGTATGTTACAGGGGTCAGAGGTTAGGGGTTAAGACAGCTGACACACACACACACACACACAAAATGTGGGGATAATACAGTAGGTTAGGTATGTTACAGGGGTCAGAGGTTAGGGGTTAAGACAGCTGACACACACACACACACACACACTGTGGGGATAATACAGTAGGTTAGGTATGTTACAGGGGTCAGAGGTTAGGGGTTGAGACAGCTGACACACACACACACACACACACACAAACTGTGGGGATAATACAGTAGGTTAGGTATGTTACAGGGGTCAGAGGTTAGGGGTTAAGACAGGAGACACACACACACAAACACACACACACACACACACACACACACACACACACACACCGTGAGGGGAATACAATAGGGTTAGGGTTCAAAGGTCAAGTGTGTTTACCTGGCAGCCGACGCACACACACACAACGTGAGGATAATACAGTCCGGTTAGGGTTAGGGTTCAAAGGCCAGCCTGTTCACCTGAGCGTGGAGAAGCAGAAGGTGTTCAGCAGTGACAGCGTGCAGAGCGCCTCCGGGTGGAGGAGGTGCAGACGGTTCCCCTGCAGTCGGAGCAGCCGGAGACGTGGCAGAGGGAGCAGGAGGCGCGGGGGGAGGACCTCCAGGAGGTTGTGGTCCAGGTGGAGACGCAGCAGGGAGCGCAGGCCAGAGAACCAGCCCGCGGACACCTCCTTCAGCTTGTTGTAGCTCAGCTTCAGAACCTGGAGGATGGGGAGGGGGAGGAGGAGGAGGGGGGAGAGGAGAGGGGGAGAGGGGAGTATGAGGGTGAGGAGAAGGAAGGAGGAGAAGAGAAGATGGGGAGGGGAGGAGGAGAGGGGAGGGGGTGAGATAAGGAGGCAGGTTATTAGTGACAGTGAACAGAGTATACACATCATTCCTACATACAGTCCTATAGAAATGCCAGGCAGAAGTCATTACAACAACCAATGTGTTTTAGTTTGCTGAAAACAAACAATAATCAATAACTTTTGATACATGAAAGCCTGGTTTTGAAGCCATGGATGTGTAACAGTTTCGTAGTGCATGTGCTTTACATCAGGTCACCGTAAATAACCAGCTTATGTGCGGGGATCCTGTGTGTGTGTGTGTGTGTGTGTGTGTGTGTGTGTGTGTGTGTGTGTGTGTGTGTGTGTGTGTGTGTGTGTGTGTGTGTGTGTGTGTGTCTGGGTCAACCAGCCCATACTGTAACATATGTGGGTGTTTAAGGGGCTCAGGAGAGCTGCATGGATGTACTGCACGCTGGCTTCTATTGTATTCTCTGCTTGAGGAGGAGCTGGACTATTCTCCAGGTTTAGGAGGGCCAGTGTACTTGAAGTGTGCTTAAAGGCTAATGGCATTTGTTCAATACCTGTTTTCCCTAAACTAAAGATGTCAAAGAAATGTTGAAGAAAACGCTAAAACAGAGAGGCCTTTACAACTGAAAGACTATGGGCTGGTTTCCCGTAAATAGATTAAGCCAAGTCCTAGATTAAAACAATTGTGAGACAATCTAAGACTAGGCTTAATCTATGTCCAGGAAACTGGCCCTTAGAGACCAAGTAAATATACAAAGGACATCAAAGGGCCTTGATAATCTAGAGCCTAATAACTAAAAGGCATTTTTATCAAAGTCCAAAAACTGAATCGAAAATAGCCGCTGACATCAACACTCTGGCAGTAAACAACACTGTACCGAGTATAAATTATAAATTGAACAGAGTTTTGTAAGGTGCCCAATGGTGCATTCAGGGTTTAGCCTTTCAGAGGTAGGCCATCCTCACCTGGATAGAGGTCATTACAGGAAGGCCTTTCCTCACCTGGAGAGAGGTCATGTGACGGAACGCTCCGTCCGGAATCTGTTGGAGGTTGTTGCCATGGAGCATCAGCAGCTCTGCCTTCTTCAGCCCGGCCAATGAGCTCTCAGGGATCCGGCTGATGATGTTAAACCTACCAATGGACCGGCACACAGGGTCAGCCATGAGGAAGAGTAGAAAGAAAATACACACAACAACAAAAAAACTACAACAAATTTCAGGGAATTATGATCTCTTATCAGAGACAAGCTATGAACAATTCTATCTGTGTTGACTTGGTTTTCAACTGCCAAATTAGAGACAGATTAGTAACAGCTGTATTGATACATGTTATTAATAGTATACCTTTATGAATCAATAAAAGACTGATTTATATAAATGTTTGTGTCTCGTCATTGTCATGAATTATCTCTTTCGAGGACTTCCTGTATATTGATGTGATCACCCTGTGAGTAGGGTACAGTTGGTGTGTGTGTGTGTGTGTGTGTGTGTGTGTGTGTGTGTGTGTGAGACTGTTAGGGCTTGTGTTAATGTGTTTGTGCGTGAGAGAGAGAGAGAGAGAGAGAGAGAGAGAGAGAGAGAGAGAGAGAGAGAGAGAGAGAGAGAGAGAGAGAGAGAGAAATAGAGAGAGAGAGTGTGTGTATGTGTGTGTGTGTGTGCGTGTGTGTGTATCTAACCCCAGGTTGATGCGCAGGCTGTGTTTTGGGAGGCCGGGGGGGATGGAGAGCAGGGAGCGGAAGGTGCAGTGGACCTCTGTGCTCTGGTAGCAGTTACACGGTCTGGGACAGGACCGCCCAGACGACACCAGAACCAGAAGCAGGACGCTCATCGACACACACGCACCCCGGTACCACATCGTCACACCAGCACACACACACACACACACACACACACACACACAGAGAGAGAGAGAGAGAGACCCTGGGACGGTC
>CM030190.1:2269893-2277393 GCA_017639675.1 Aplochiton taeniatus
GATATCATAGATAGAAGTGTTTTTGCACCTCAGACTACATAAAGGTTTGAAAGCTCAGCTCCATCCTAGACTACAATATTTGTTTTATATTTGAGATATCATAGATAGAAGTGTTTTTGCACCTCAGACCTCATAACGGTTAGAAAGCTCCGCTCCATATAGACTAAACAGTGTGTTTTTTATCATAGAAATCATAGATAGAGGAATGGTATGTAGCCCAGCTCTATATGCTGCTGATGTGTCTGTCCAGCTGGGCTCACAGACAAGGGACAGAGATGCCAGCAGACCACTTAGCTCTACCATCCGTATGTATGTGTGTTTGTATCAGATGTGTGTGTCTGTAGTTTGTGTGTGTGCGTGTGTGTGTGTGCGTGTGTGTGTGTGTGTGTGTGGCTGGTGTGTACCGTGTGCTTGTGTGTGGTTTGCGTGTCATGTGTGCCGTGTGCTTGTGTTTGTGTTTGTGTGTGTGTGTGTAGTTTGTGTGTGTGTGTGTGTGTGTGTGTGTGTGTGTGTGTGTGTGTGTGTGTGTGTGTGTGTGGTTTGCGTGTCGTGTGCGCCGTGTGTCATGTGTGTGTCGTTTGTATGTGTGTGTGTGTGTGTGTGTGTCGTGTGCTCCGTGTGTTTGTATGTGTGTGTCGTGTGTGCTGTGTGTTTGTGTCGTTTGTATGTGTGTGTGTTGTCTGAGCCTATATCCAGATGTTAGGGTGAGGGCTGCAGATGGTCATCATTCTCTCCTGAGAGAAACAGGAAGAAAACAGCTGGAGAGGGATGGGGGGGGGGGGGGGATAAGGGGAGAGAAAGAGGGGGAGGTAAAGGAAGGGGGAGAGAGAGTGAGGAAAACAAGAGAGAGAAGGGAGTAGGAGAGGTAAAGAGGGGGAGAGAGAGTGGAGGGGAAGGAGAGGTAAAGGGAGGGGAGGGAGAAGGAGGAGAGGGGGAGAGAGAGTGGAGGGGGGGTAAAGGGAGGAAGGGTGAGAGGGAGGAAAGGAGAGAGGGAGGAGAGGAGAGAAGGAGGAGAGGAGAGAGGGAGGAAAGGAGATAGGGAGGAAGGGAGTGAGGGAGGAAAGGAGAGGAGAGAGGGAGAAAGGGAGAGAGGAAGGAGAGGAGAGGCAGATTCCCAGACTGGCGTCGTCTCCATCCATAAGGCCCCGCTGCTGTAGGACGTACTATTGCTCTGCAGATAGAATGGGGTCTAACTCACTGGTCTCAGATCAGACAGTAAGCTGGGTCGGTAGACCTGTACTTGATATGGCTGGTCTCAGATCAGACAGTAAGCTGGGTCTGTAAATCTGCACTAGACATGGCTGGTCTCAGATCAGACAGTAAGCTGGGTTTGTAGATCTGCACTGGATGTGGCTTATCTCAGATCAGGGTACCGGTAAACCGACGGGTCTCTGAAGTGGAAAGGTTCCAGTAGGCCAGCCCGCCGGACGGCCGACCTCGTCAGTGCTCGGCACGTTGTCATGGTAACGCGCCCTTTCTTCTTCGCCTGCCACTAGGGTCTCTTTAAGACGTCACATGGTCTCTGTCAGCGGCGGAACAAAGACGTCCCGGAGAATCAGGGCCCTTTACGATACCATATGTTGTTGACAATGGAGCCATGTTTTCCATCGACAACGTCTGCTGAGTCTGGTCAGGGCCGGCTGGGCGAACCCTCGCTTCTAAAGAGATCTGGAACATTCTGGCACCTCACAACTATTTTGCAACAAATGCACATAATTATTAGCATAAACAATAGCATATCATGTATGAATCACAAATTGTAATTGATAGCATATTTCTCGGATTGCAGAAACTTTATGCAATATCTCGTATATTTGTTTCTGATGTTGAGATACGACAGGCTTCGTTGTGTAAAGTGAAATTATGACCAACCAATGACAACGGGGCCACCACATGTTCAACACAGCTCGCTTATATATCAGCATCTGTT
The DNA here is from genome assembly GCA_017639675.1 of Aplochiton taeniatus. Classification (NCBI taxonomy): domain Eukaryota; kingdom Metazoa; phylum Chordata; class Actinopteri; order Galaxiiformes; family Galaxiidae; genus Aplochiton; species Aplochiton taeniatus. The sequence continues at coordinate 2,271,824 of CM030190.1, forward strand.
GGCTCTTAGGCAGGGAAGAAACACATCGAAATGGCATCTGAATCTACAGTCTCTGTAATGACTGTCTCACACTGTGTGTGTGTGTGTGTGTGTGTGTGTGTGTGTGTGTGTGTGTGTGTGTGTGTGTGTGTGTGTGTGTGTGTGTGTGTGTAAACTGCGTACCCAAGTAAGAATTGAAAATGCAGGCCAAGTTGTAAACTACTGATCCCACAATCCTTCACTTCCTCCCCTGTCTAGAGAAAACATCTGCTGATGGACTTTCTCACAGGATATTATTATGATTTTTTTTTTTTTTTACTTTATACTCATTTAAGACCCCTGTTAATATCAAGTTCAATATTTATTGGTATCTTGGCTGTAGTTTCTGACAATTTCTGGGCAGAAAGTTGTGTTTTAACCAGAGGTAGAGTAGAATTCCTACTGCAGTACAGTGGAGCATTGTTTTGCAAATACAAAGCTGAGAGTTAAACGTTAGAGACTACCCAGTCTCTTTGTCTGTTCCCAATATGAAAACACAGTAACGCAGTCCATTTGTATAATGTCATTTTACAGGAATTAATATCTACATTTTCTTAGACACGTTTATGACAGATCTGATGTCTCTATGCTCTATCTTCATCAAGACCGCCGACCGACATAATAATGAATTATTAGCCTCCAGTAAAAGAATCATTTTTACACAGGATACATAACCTTTAAACTCTAGAGGGTCACCTCTAGCAGAAAGACTCTTGATATTTTCCAGTTGCACCAGACAGCTTCATTTTCATGAGGAGGAGGAGGGGGAGGAGGAGGAGGAGGAGAAGAAGGAGGCAGAGGTGGAAGAGTTGGAAGAGGAGGAGAAGGCTGGTGGAGACAGCCCTGTTTAATAACATACTAACACACGCTGTGACTGTTCCAAATGACGCATGGCCTACGTAGCTCACTCTGCTAGTGTGTGTGTGTGTGTGTGTGTGTGTGTGTGTGTGTGTGTGTGTGTGTGTGTGTGTGTGTGTGTGTGTGTGTGTGTGTGATCCTACGTAGCTCACTCTGCTAGTGTGTGTGAGATCCTGCGTAGCTCACTCTGCTAGTGTGTCTGTGTGTGATCCTAGCCTGTGGACTTGACTAACCCCCTCCTCCATCTTAGAGAAAGCCCTGCTATGTGAGTGTCTGACAGCTTCAGAGCAGAGGTCCTTCTAGAGCTGCTCTGAAGTGTCTGTGGTAAGAACATGTGAATGGACGCTAGTGTGTGTGTGTGTGTGTGTGTGTGTGTGTGTGTGTGTGTGTGTGTGTGTGTGTGTGTGTGTGTGTGTGTGTGTGTGTGTGTGTGTTTGTGGCAACATTGTTTTCGTGTGTCTTTGTGGCTACATTGATTTTGTGTGTGTCTTTGTGGCTACATTGTTTCAGTGTGTGTGGTAAGAATTTATGAAGGAGATGCGAGTGTGTGTGTGTGTGTGTGTGTGTGTTGCAAAAAGTATGTGAATGAAACAGGAGTGTGTGTGTGTGTGTGTGTGTGTGTGTGTGTGTGTGTGTGTGTGTGTGTGTGTGTGTTTACCCAGCTGTTCTAGAAGACAAGAGTGTTGTAGCACAGTGCTGCTAACGGATCAGCAAACACACACACACACACACACACACACACACACACACACACACACACACACACACACACACACAAACACACACTTCAAGGGAAAGAGAGGGACGTGGGAAAGAAGTACCATTGGATAGAGGGATGAAGGGAGAGATAGAGTGAGAATAGGGTCAGGTATTTGGAGGGATAGGGGGAGACAGTACTAGATGAAAGGATGGAGAAGGAGAGAGATAACGATTGGCCGCCAGGCTGGAGAAAGAAAGAGAGAAAGAAAGAGAGAAAGAAAGAGAGAAAGAAAGAAAGAGATTGTTTAGATTCTTGACACTTAAGACTTCCTCATAACCATGACGACAATGAGCTGACGTCCACAGAAGAAATAATAATCAACCAAAATCTGCTGCTGCTGGTCTCTGGGTCTGTGTGTGTGTGTGTGTGTGTGTGTGTGTGTGTGTGTGTGTGTGTGTGTGTGTGTGTGTGTCTGTTTATCACCAAAGCCTCCTAATCCGGATGGAATGGAAGATCACAGAGAACAAAGACTCTTCTGCTCCTCCTTTTCATCCCTCCATCCTTCTCTCCGCTCTGCGAGGAGGAGAAAGGAGAGAGATAAAGAAATGTCAGCTGCCAGGGCCGGCTCTGCTCTCCAATGGTGGCAATGTGTCACCACACAGCACACCCTAGAACACTCATTAAACACACACACACACACACACACACGCTAAGACACACACACACACACACACATGCCAGCTTTAATGCATGTGCTCATACACAATGATGATAACACACACACACACATGCTGTTTATCTTGTAGCATGTAAGGAACAGGAAATGGTCTAGGATTACCCAAAAAGCCTCTCTCTCTCTCTGGTGTTGTTTACCATTGGAGGAAATCCCACTTCCTGGTTTGCTAACTTCATCTCCTCATCTCCTCCTTTCCTCCTCCACTCATCTCTTCATCTCCTTACCTCATCTCCTCCCTTCAGCTGCTTATCTCATCTCATCTCCTCATCCCTTCATCCCCTCATCTCATCTCCTCACCTCCTCATCTCCTCGCCTCCTCATCTCCTCACCTCCTCATCTCCTCCCTTCATCTGCTTATCTCATCTCATCTCAGCCCCTCATCCCTTCATCTCCTCATCCCTTCATCCCCTCATCCCTTCATCTCCTCATCTCATTCCCTCATCCCTTCATCTCCTCATCTCCTCATCTCCTTCCCTCCCCGTCTCCTAGTCCCATGGACAGTTAGACATCCAAACAGAGAGCCAGGAAGTGACCTGCCAAGAAGTGGCCCTCCAGGAAGTGACCCGCCAGGAAGTGACCCAACAGGATGTGACCCAACAGCCATGGATGGTGAAACTATTGAGACTTCAAGGGGGCTATTTACCTGGACCGAGCTCCCAAGACTACGGTCTTGGAGGGGGAGAGAGCGCCTTGTAGACACATTACCATGGTAACGTAACTCTGTCTTGTCCTGGACCAGTTCCAACGTCTCTGGCTGTATCCATGGTAACAACAGTGTGACCTTAGACTCATAGATCAGTGGAAGTCTGTCTGTCAGTTGATTGGTCGATCAAAAGTCAACTTTCTCCTAATTTTCATGACAGAACATAAATAAAAGGTAAATAATAATAATAATGCACAATAAGTAAAAAATGAACTGCAGATTAAACAGAATGGGGCTTCCTGAATTCAACTCGAGTCTGACTCTAGAGCGGAGAGGAGAGTAGAAGGGAGCAGCCTTAATTAATTTTTAATAAAAGCCTAGACGTTTGGAAAGTAATTCACACTTATTTATTCTAAGAGGAGAAAGTAGAGACGGAGAGAATGAAGGAAGGAGGGAGGAGGGGGAGGGTGAAGGAAAAGAGGGTAGAAGAGGAGAATGAAGGAAAAGAGGGTGGAAGAGGATGGAAGAGGAGAATGAAGGAAAAGAGGGAGGAAGAGGAGAATGAAGGAAAAGAGGGAGGAAGAGGAGAATGAAGGAAAAGAGGGAGGAAGAGGAGAATGAAGGAAAAGAGGGAGGAGGGGGAGAATGAAGGAAAAGAGGGAGGAGGGGGAGGGTGAAAGGATCTAGTGTGTTTGGCTGCTGGGCATAATAATACATAGACCGTCCCTGAGCACCTTTATACCCACCACCAAACACACACACATACAAACACACACACACACACACACGCACGTGCACACACACACGCACACGCACGCACACACAAAGACAAAAACAAACAAACAAACACATACACACACATACACATACAAACACCATAGCTGTCATTTGGCCCTGACCATCTGACCACTATAATCCCCAACATAAGGAATCACTTCTGACTCTGGGCCGCGCCAAACACACACACATACATACACAAACATTATAAAAGTTCTTAACACACACTCTAGTTGGTTCTGACCATGCGGTGGGCCTGACCAGCTCCAACCGGGCAAAGACCGGTTTGATCCAGTCGGCCTTGGTTCACACCACCCAGAGATTTTGGTGATAAAACAAGGCATGAGAACCAGGTTTCCAGCAAACACTGTAACTCGCAAGCCCAGGTCTAAGCATCGCACAGACAGACAGACAGACAGACAGACAGACAGACACACACACACACACACACACACACACACACACACACACACACACACACAGACACACACACACACACACACAGTACACTCAGTGAGAAAACAGGACAGACAGTGCCACCTGCTCAGCAGTCTGACCTTGTTGACCTCTGGTGTCGCATCTCACTTCCAAACACTCACCTTTGACCTCCTCGACAGCCAATCACAGAGGATCAGGAAGTGCCAATAAAATGGAAGGCGCCGACCCCTTAGGACCTAGCCTTAACCCTTCACCTCCCTCCAGCTCAGTCACCAGCGCTTTGAGGCCACAGGTTTTCATTTTAGAAAAACTTTGCTTGAGCTTTAACTTGGTTAATATTAACAGTCGGAGGCTTTGTAAGTTATGTCGGCAGTCAAATGAAACTTTGTGCAAAGGTTGTGTTACTAATCAGTCTAGCCCGAACTTTACACCCGTAACTCACCTAATATAATAAATGAATCCTACTCTATGAAATTAAAACAATCATTTCTTGTTTCTTAGAGAGTATCATGATTGCATGTCCAGTGATTCACAGAGAGCTTTGGCAGTGGAGTTAATGGTTTCTGGAAGTCGTTCCTCTGCTGGTGTCAGCAGCAGAAACACTATCCCTCCTCCCTGTCTGCTCTCTCAGGCCTGTTCTACCATGGTCGATTAAACAGGGCTAACCCAGGCCACAGGCCAGCCTAACATACAGTACCAGAAAGAAAAAAATAGGAAAATAGATATAACGTATACCACAGAATATAATCACTACAGATAGAGGGGGGGGGGGGGGGGGGGGGGGGGGGGGGGCTTAAACAGGGCTAGCCCAGGCCACAGGCCAGCCTAACATACATAACAACACAGAATAGAATAACAGAGAGAGAGGGTTAGGTTGCCAGCATACCAACCCAACGGAATAGAATCAACATATTTTTTTTCTTTCCCATTTCAATGAGTCCTTTTGTTGACCTGTGAAACAAACAGCTTGTGAAGCATTCATAATCATTTAGTTTTAGGTGAAATAGAAGAGCTATAGAAAATAGAAAATGTACTAACTAGCCCTGCTTAGCCCTGTAGTGGAAACTAGACTATACACTAGCCCTGCTTGGCCCTGCAGTGGAAACCAGACTACACACTAGCCCTGCTTAGTCCTGTAGTGGAAACCAGACTAAACACTAGCCCTGCTTAGCCCTGCAGAAACCAGACTATACCCTAGCCCTGCTTAGCCCTGCAGAAACCAGACTATACCCTAGCCCTGCTTAGCCCTGCAGAAACCAGACTATATACTAGCCCTGCCAGGCCCTGCAGTGGAAACCAGGCTATACACTAGCCCTGCCAGGCCCTGCAGTGGAAACCAGGCTATACACTAGGCCTGCTTAGCCCTGTAGTAGAAACCAGACCACAGTGATTCTTATTGG
>CM030190.1:2282393-2292393 GCA_017639675.1 Aplochiton taeniatus
CCAAGAATACGAAAGTTGAGTATACTAACAATTTAAACACATTTTTGTAAAAAGTAGAATACTAGATTTTGGTTTCAGTAAACCGTATGCACTCATTAATCATATAGTAGATATTATTACAGTATGTGATTCCGAACATAGCCTGAGTCTGGCCAGGACTACTAACCAGCTGCCAGGGAACATGAACAACTCAAGCCAGGAATACACTGGTCAGAGACGGATAAAAAGCTGGGAAAGTGGGCGTCACTTCCTTTCCGTCAAATTGTGTATGCACTGCTCTTATTGGTCAATTCATTTGTAAACGAGTTAATTAGGAAAGGAAACAGATCACATTGATTAGAGTGTCTGAACTCAATTCAGCAAACTCAGCAACTCCTGTCTGAAGGGCAGATACAGTTGCAATCAAATTATTCAACCCCCATTGCAAATTAGGTTTATTAGCAAAATGTACAAACTTTAAGCTGTTTGCAAAAAAAACGATTAAACAAGAACAATTTAAAGAGCTCAACACAACTAATATAACAGGTGGTTTCTCCAAATTCAACATAAAATGCCACTTTTAATGACTACTGCAGTCTAAGAATTATTCAACCCCTTCAAGTCAAGCGTCTTCAGTACTTATAAGAGCACCCTTTTGCAGTTATGACCTGCTGCAAACGTAATGCATAGCCAGCATCTGGCAGCGTTCCTGAAGAACCTTAGTTAGGCCTCTAGTTCACTAATATTCTTGGGTTTGCGTGCTGCAACCGCCTTCTTCAAATCCCATCAAAGATTTTCTATGGGGTTCAAGTCAGGCGACTGTGACGGCCACTGCACAATCTTCTAGGACTTCTTCTGAAACTAAGCCTTGGTGGGCATTGAGGTATGCTTGGGATCATTGTCCTGTTGGAAGGTCCAGTGAAGCCCAAGCTTCAGCTTCCTCACAGAAGGCATGACGTTTTCTCCTAGGATTTCCTGATACTCGATTGAATCCATCTTGCCCTCCACACGCTGCAGGTTTCCAGTGCCAGAGGAAGCAAAGCAGCTCCAGAGCATCACCGAGCTTCACTGTAGGCAGGGTGTTCTTTTTAACGTACGCTTCATTTTTCCTCCTCCAGACATACCGCTGATCCATAGGGCCGAAAAGTTCCAGTTTTGTTTAAGAAAGAATAGATTCTTCTCATTCGAACTTTGGTGGTGAGATTTCAGCTGACCATCTACCTGGCTAGACTCGTATAAACCAGTAGCGCAGGCAGAAAAAAACATTTTCGGGTAGGCCTAGGAAAAGTGGATAGGCCAAATTTTTCTTTTTTCGTAATAGACTTAAACAAACAGTTCGTAATGCATCTCAATGGCACCAGGCACCAAGGGGAAATGAATAGCTACTAGTAACAAACTAGCACAACACATTACGATGTGTCTTAGTATGTGTTTTTGAAACGGTCCAATTTATGTTTGTTTCGTCATTGTAATATTCCTGCTACACACTACTAGCAAACCATAATGATTAACCAATTTCCGTGGCTTTCTATTCCAAGTCGATCAACTACCACAAGTGGACTTGTTAGGAGTATTGCTAGTAATGCACGTTGCACTAAAAAGGTAGACCACCGATGTGCAGCATTCAGCACTAGTTTTATTGTCCAAATATCCTAAACTTCGAACAAGCCTTGGTTTTATAGTATAACCACCCTATGTTTATTAAAACTGTTAGTAAAGTGCCACGTCTAATTTCAAGATAGCTGCTTGACCTCTGATGTACTTATTTATGACTTTCTACGATGTTTAATAAACTTAAAATGACGATATCAATGAGACTTCGATGGTTTTCAATGGCGATACTAATCCACATCCGGTTTAAGTGACGTCAGCGCAAAATAAGCGTCAACTCCCTATCGGCATAGAACAATCGAACATAGAGCAATTATCACAAAAGCTGTGACGGTTAAGTAAAATAAACAAAGTTATAATAATACGAATAAACAATTCCCATTAGAAAATAATTGGACCTTTCTGTTTTTCCCCATCCGACTCCACTCCTGTTAGCAACAATCCTTCGGGGCTTGATGCTAAAACAAGCTAACTGTTGCCTATCGAAATATTTAGCTAGCTACTGCTCAATAAAAAAGGGAAACGTAAATCTGAAAAATCTATGGACCAGCTCCCTCTGGTGTAAAGGACTAGATAAAATGTTATTTTTTTTTTATTTGAACATTATCTTTTCTTTTCTAAGAAGCTATGTTGATTTGAGGAAATTCTATCTATCCACTGCCAGCTCCTTAGGTTACACAAATCTCACATTCTCAGTGGTACAGAATGGAAGATGACATTTGGAAATTATTATTGGACTAACGGAATGTCAATATTGTATTCATAGTTTGTTTACTGGTTAGGGAGGGCATGCCCCCCCATCACCACACAGACCCCCGTCTTGCCTGCACTGGGTGTCACTGTTGAAGCTTTTACATTTGAGTTCTTTTCCCCAAGAGATACAAAAGTAAATACGTTTATAAATGATACTGAGATTTTATAATGTTTTTTTTTTTATCCTATTACTCTTTTTTATATTTTGGTCTACCTCTTCCCACTCAAAAATAGAGGAGGAGAAACCTCCTTTGCCTCTATGGACCAGCCTCCACTGATATACGGTAGAGAAACGAGCCAATCAACGCAAGCAAAACTGTGCCACAACATCCTGTCAGGTGCTACTGTCAAAATAAAAGTTCATGTATAAATTGTAAAATACTGATATTTTATTTTTCAAAAATGCAGCAGAAATGTTTATGTTTTACACAATCCAGCCATAAGCTGAGTCAAGAACAATAACTCAATATGAAAATAATAATAATAATATTAATCAGTAGTAGTCAATAATCACCATCCACTAAAGGTATCACCGTTTTGAAAAGTTCGTTGCTTGCAATCCACAGGTTCAGCTTTCTAACTCTTTTATTGTGTGTTGACAAAGAACATGAACTGAACAAAGCATATGGAGTTACTTCATAAGATGGAGACAGGTTAAATAGGCCTCTACAGGCGGGTGGGGTCAGGGGTGAAAGGTCAACTATAGGACCAAGGGGTCAGGTCGGAGCCTAAATACCTGGTCTTACACTTACAGTAGTCGGCTCAAAAACAAGTGGCCTTAGAAGACGATGGTTAGGGTTAAAGGGTCAAAGTTTAGGGTGAAAAGGGCGTGGGGTCACGATAAGAATAAGGAGGAGTTAATATCATAGGCAGAGTTCAGGGGGGTTGGAGTTAATACCTTAGGTCAAAGTTGAGGGTTCGAGGGTTGTGTGGTAAAGGTCAAGGATTTATGGCTGGTATCCAGTCATCAAACCTTTAACATTGTGTCTCAGTAAACTAGCTGTGGAACCATCCAGACTATTAGGATCCTTCAACCATCCATCCCCAGACCCTGACAGCTCGCCTAAATGGATGCCTCGTAAAATAACATGAACTATTAATCACCGTGGATGATCCTAATAGCTAGTCTAGATTGATCCTTATGTAGGTGGGCGTAGTGACTAAGCTGAGCGTTTTCTGACTGGAGCTAGCGATACTGAAAGATGTGACACCATGTTAGGTTTGAGGGGAATCCCAGCTTGGATCTGTGGGCTCTATACATTTACAACAGGCCAAAGGAATGCAGAGCGGCGGTTAGATAACTCATATTTAATGTCTTTTATAAATCATACATCCTCCAAATCTCTGTTGTTGCCTTCCTATGTACATAGATGGACATAGAGCTGGTTATGGTATTTTCCTGTACGTAAAACCATCTTTTTTTTATATATCAAAAGACTACAATCCCCAATTTTCCCTATTGAAGTAAATTCTGTATCCCCTCGTTTTTTTTTCTTCGATCAATCCCATTTTTTTTCTCTTCTCTTTTTTTTCTCTTTTCTGTTTTTCTGTTTTTACTTGTCAGCGTTCTCTCTTCTCCAAGCTTTTTTCTTTCCTCACAGTAATCTCCCTTCTTCCTTATCTCACTTTGTAGCTTCAGCTCTTCTCTCTCTATATTTGTCTCCTGTAGCCCCTGTGCCTCTCTCTCTCTCTCTCTCTCTCTCTCTCTCTCTCTCTCTCTCTCTCTCTCTCTCTCTCTGTCTATCTCTTTCTCTCCCTCTCTCTCTCTCTCTCTCTCTCTCTGGTCCTGACTTCATTTATTTTTCCGTTCCTTTTCTTTCATTACCATGGCAGCCCTGACAGACAGGATCTTAATCTGAAATTGAAAAATGCTACATTCACATTTCACAGGTTGTGTAAGTTGACTTCAGCAGTCTGTGTGTACCGTCCAGCGCATACGGGTTCTGTCCGGTTCTGGACTGTTCTGTGGGGTTAGGTGTTTGGCACAGTTGGGTTTGGATCGGCTCAGTTCGGCCCATTAGAGAAGGAAATGGAACCGTAGCAGTCCAGCTCATCCTTCGGACGTAGAAAAAGCAGAACTTTATCCGATCAAAAGCAGAAGAGTTCCATGACTTGTGGACCATCTTGGCAGCCATTTTTGAATGTCTTAATAAGAATGGTGGATGAGCCGTGCATAGAACTTCAACTCCCAGACTCCTCCCTGTCTCTCCTCATGTAACACACAGCTGTTAGTCTTGCTACTGCTAATGTCAGTCAGTCAGTCAGTCTGTCTGTCTGTCTGTCTGTCTGTCTGTCTGTCTGTCTGTCTGTCTGTCTGTCCGTCCGTCCGTCCGTCCGTCCGTCCGTCCGTCCGTCCGTCCGTCCGTCCGTCCGTCCGTCCGTCCGTCCGTCTGTTAGTTACACTGGGCTATTCTTAGAGGTATATGACTGTTGTGTGTGTTGTTCTGTCTCTCTCTCTCTCTCTCTCTCTCTCTCTCTCTCTCTCTCTCTCTCTCTCTCTCTCTCTCTCTCTCTCTCTCTCTCTCTGTCTCTCTGTCTCTCTGTCTCTCTGTGTCTGTCCTGTGGTTATACGCGGGTGGTGGAGTGTGTGTGCGCGTTGATGTGTGTGTGAGGCAGGTGCGTGTTGGCGTACGGGTGGTGTGCGTAGCCCTGCGTGTGCCCTATCCTCATGCCGGCCATAGAGCCGGGGGTCATGGGGGTCATGGGCGTCCCGGGGGAGATGGGGTGCGAGCCGGGCGTAACGGGCAGGGAGCCAGGCGCCATGGAGCTCATGAGGGGCACGTCGTCAGGGGAGCGGCGGAGCGTCAGGGTGTAGTCGGGGGGGCAGGTGAGGCGCACGGTGTCCAGGGTGCTGTAGATGTCCTGCGTGTCCATGCCGTCCAGGGCGTCCAACGTGTCCAGCGTGTGGTGGGTGTTGTTGCGGTCGTCGTGGACGACGATCCCGGACGCCGCGTCACATTCCAGCTGCTTCACCTGATTCCAATCAAAGACAGGGTATCAGTAAGTAGTGCTGTAACTCACTACTGATTCCAATCAAAGACAGGGTATCAGTAAGTAGTGCTGTAACTCACTACTGATTCCAATCAAAGACAGGGTATCATTAAGTAGTGCTGTAACTCACTACTGATTCCAATCAAAGACAGGGTATCAGTAAGTAGTACTGTAACTCACTACTGATTCTAATCAAAGACAGGGTATCAGTAAGTAGTACTGTAACTCACTACTGATTCCAATCAAAGACAGGGTATCATGAAGTAGTGCTGTAACTCACTACTGATTCTAATCAAAGACAGGGTATCATTAAGTAGTGCTGTAACTCACTACTGATTCCAATCAAAGACAGGGTATCATGAAGTAGTGCTGTAACTCACTACTGATTCTAATCAAAGACAGGGTATCAGTAAGTAGTACTGTAACTCACTACTGATTCTAATCAAAGACAGGGTATCATGAAGTAGTGCTGTAACTCACTACTGATTCCAATCAAAGACAGGGTATCAGTAAGTAGTACTGTAACTCACTACTGATTCTAATCAAAGACAGGGTATCAGGAAGTAGTACTGTAACTCACTACTGATTCCAATCAAAGACAGGGTATCAGTAAGTAGTACTGTAACTCACTACTGATTCCAATCAAAGACAGGGTATCATGAAGTAGTGCTGTAACTCACTACTGATTCTAATCAAAGACAGGGTATCATTAAGTAGTACTGTAACTAACTACTGATTCTAATCAAAGACAGGGTATCAGTAAGTAGTGCTGTAACTCACTACTGATTCTAATCAAAGACAGGGTATCAGTAAGTAGTACTGTAACTAACTACTGATTCTAATCAAAGACAGGGTATCATTAAGTAGTGCTGTAACTCACTACTGATTCTAATCAAAGACAGGGTATCAGTAAGTAGTGCTGTAACTCACTACTGATTCTAATCAAAGACAGGGTATCATGAAGTAGTGCTGTAACTCACTACTGATTCTAATCAAAGACAGGGTATCATTAAGTAGTGCTGTAACTCACTACTGATTCTAATCAAATACAGGGTATCAGTAAGTAGTGCTGTAACTCACTACTGATTCTAATCAAAGACAGGGTATCATGAAGTAGTGCTGTAACTCACTACTGATTCTAATCAAAGACAGGGTATCAGTAAGTAGTACTGTAACTAACTACTGATTCCAATCAAAGACAGGGTATCAGTAAGTAGTACTGTAACTCACTACTGATTCCAATCAAAGACAGGGTATCATTAAGTAGTGCTGTAACTCACTACTGATTCCAATCAAAGACAGGGTATCATAAAGTATATACATTTAGAAAAGAATATAAAAGATTATACATTATTTAAAATAATATAATCAATAATTAATCAATAAATAACTATGGAAAAAACAACCACCAATAAATATATAAAACAGCTATTACTCCATATTGAAGATCCCAGGTTTACAAAAGTTTATGAATGTATGTCAATAAAAATGCAATAGATAAATGATTGGCAAACATGGAACAACAAAATGGAACAATAGTCTGGCAACCCCATGACGTCACCGGACTTCAAAACATCACAAACCAAGCACAGTCATAAACATACTGAAATAGAACACTATGGAGCATATATTCTCTCTGAACTATCTTAAAGATGTACAGCCAATCGTGTACCTGCAGCGACAGAAGCCCCTCCCCCTGCATGTGGGCGGTGACGTCGGCGGCGGTGATGTCACGGCGTGGAGGCGGGAGTGGGCGGGGCCTGCGGTGCTCCAGCCTCCTCTTGTCCTTCTTGTAGAGCAGCGCGGCGAATGCCAGGATGTTGAGGAAGAGGAGCGAGGCACCCACGGCGATGGTGACCGACAGCTCCGTGGAGTAGTCCTCCGTGGCGGGACGCCGCTCGCCCTCCACCCCCTCCCCCAGGGCCGGGGCCGGGGCGGCCGGGGTCCCGGGGGGCTCCGGGTGGCGGGTGCTGCTCGGGGGCCAGCCTTTGGACAGCCGCTTGGTGTAGGAGAAGGGCGTGTCGTCCTGGGGGGAGGGGCTGTGGGTGAAGGAGGACACGGATTGGAGGAGCTCGTTGACGTGGTGGAGGTGGGGCACCAGCTGGAGCCAGAAGGAGATCTTGGTGGCGCGGTAGTGGTCGCGGACGCGCGGCTTCAGGCCGATGTGGAGGTACAGCTGCTCCTTGGGGGTGTACTTGGACCAGGCCACCTCCTCAAAGCGGTTGGGTTTGGTGTGGATGAACTTTGTGTCCTGGGGGACCGGCTGGTTAGGGTCTCTGGAGGAAAACACACATACACACACACACACACATTAGTTACGCACTGACACAAATCAGATACACACATACATACACACACACATTAGATGCACACACACACACATTTTAGACACATACGCACACACACATATCAGACACACACACACACATCAAATTCAAACACACACACATACACACACATCAGATACACATCACACACACATACCTTAAAACACACGTACATACACATCATATGTATATATACAGCAAAATTAGATACACATATTATACGCACGCAAACGCACGCATACACACGCAAACACACACACATACACACACACACACACACACACACACACATAAAGACACCCTGCAAATCGAACACACACAAATACTGTACACATCCTTTCGATACCCGGGATTCAAGTTCAGTTCAAAAGGTTATGCACATACACACACTAATTAAACACATCACACACACACACACACAAACAGAACACGCGGTAACGCAGAGAGACTCAGGCGTGTGCACCTTGCTGTTTGAGACTGACAGCGTGACAGCTAGAGGAGGGCACGCCATCCATCTACCTCCAGGAAATGAACGATGGCCGCGATAATATTGAGCGTGCCTAATCTAATGGAGAGAGATAAGATTGCACCTGTAACCCTGTTAGAGATCCATTAGGAGGCTGCTGTTTGACAGGGAGGTCCTCTGCACAGGGGTCATTATTATTAGGATGGCGTTAGGCAACAGGAACGTCAACGGGTCACATGGTCAGGCTGTCAATCAGAACGGCTCCCACTGGTGATGATGTAATCCGTGAATCTATCAGGTAATGGTTTCATCTGACAATCTGTCTGGGATTTAATCTGTGAATCTCTAGGGTAATGACTACATCCGTGAATCAATCGGATAAGGATCGCATCCATGAACCAACTGGGTAATGAATCCCTCTGTGAATCTATCGGTTCCTGATTTAAATCTGTCCGGTCATTTGAGAAAGGCTTTGATCTGAAGCCACTCGCTAAATGACCACAGCATCCATCAGCTCTGTTTTAACTGTCACACCCTCCATCATCAAACGTCCTGATGTTGGTCTTTGTCGGCATGACCGTGGCCCCCCCACCCCCAGGCCCAGCAGAGACAGACTCAGTGTTTCTGATGCAAATGCCGCCCATTGATTCTCTATAGAAGAGGGGGATTGATTCTCTCTGATCCCCGTCTTTGATTTGGATCTCAGCCCAGCCTTTAAAAACGAGTCCTTCTTTGCTCTCGGTAAAGCTTTGTAAACTCCTTCTCCCCGCGCCGCACAAATGCTTTAAAAGCCTCCCTCGCCGGGCTTTGCAAAGCTTTGAAACGCACTGTCCTCGGTGTTCTCAGCTGAGCTTTGAAACGGCGACCCTCTGTGCTCTCAGCTGAGCTTTGAGAGCACTCTGTCTGGCAGTGACGAGGACCTCGGAGTTCAGAGGACACTTAGAAGAGATCCAACAGGTTAACAGGCTGTCTTTAGTCTTAACAACATGTCTCAGTGGCTGGAACAAGCTGCTTTGACGGAATTAGGTTCACACGATGCATTGTTATACTTGCGTTCATTTGAGGCAAATAGCACTTGTGTGTGTATATGCTGCTTATAAGTGTGTGTTGATATTAAAACAAAAATGTCTGCTAATGAAACAAATGAAAGCTACACCAGTATGTTATAGCCTGTAATCAACGTCAGCAAGGAATGCCTCGCTTCATAAAATGCTTAATTATTATTGCAGTGCGATACACGTCAGTTAATGAACTAATGAGTGAACGAATTAATCAGCTCATTCTTGTTGTTATGTTGTTCCACGGCAGCCATTTTGTTCGTCTTCAAACAGCTCACAGGGGCATCGACAGCATCAGAGGTTTGGCTTGTTTGAAGCAATAACCAGAGTCTTCCTTTAATCCAAAGCAAAGTTTCTACTCGCCCCATGCTCCTATCCGGAGAACCAGAGGCGAAGGGAAACTGAAGAGCTCAGACCGTGTGATTGAGGCTGTACTCAGTGACGAGCTGGGAAACGCAGCAGTCCACACACACGCACACACACACAGACACACACACACACACACACACACACACACAGACACACACACACACACACACACACACACACACACACACACACACACACACACACACACACTCTCTCTGTGGAAACAAACACACTGGTACACACACACACACACACACACACACACACTTTGTGGAACCAAACACACACTCGTCACAGACCTGTAGTAATATACACACCACTCTCTCTCTCTCTCTCTCTCTCTCTCTCTCTCTCTGTGTAAACAAAAAACACTCATATACAAAAAAACAAAACACTTGTACACAGACCTTTAGCGATACACACACCACTCTCTTCCTCCCTCTCTG
>CM030190.1:2309893-2332393 GCA_017639675.1 Aplochiton taeniatus
CGATGCTCCCTTTGTTCAACTATACTCTCTTTGTAGAATTATACTCCCTGTTTAAACTATACTCCCTTTGTTAAACTATACTCTCTTTGTAGAACTATACTCCCTTTGTTGAACTGTATAACCTATAAATAGTACATCTGAAGCCAAAAAGAGGGAACTGCGATCATCTGCTCTGTGACTTCCTAAGTACTGCTCTGTGACTTCCTAGTTACTGCTCTGTGACTTCTTAGTTACTGCTCTGTGACTTCCGAGTTACTGCTCTGTGACTTCCTAGTTACTGCTCTATGACTTTCTAGTTACTGCTCTGTGACTTCCGAGTTACTGCTCTATGACTTCCTAGTTACTGCTCTGTGACTTCCTAGTTACTGCTCTGTGACTTCCTAGTTACTGCTCTGTGACTTCCTAGTTACTGCTCTATGACTTCCTAGTTACTGCTCTGTGACTTCCTAGTTACTGCTCTGTGACTTCTTAGCTCCTGCTCTGTGATTTCCTAGTTACGGCAGTTCCCTCCTAACACTACAACAGAAAACGATTCCATCTTCAAGCCAGACTTTCATGGTCTGGGGTCTGAGGTCTGACCAGTACCTGCCGATACCCCCCAGACGGATGGAGGGAAGGAGGAACGGAAGAAAGGATGGATTGGATGCAAGGCAAGAGCGATGGATGGAGGTATTGATGGAGGAACCAATGAAAGGATGGATGGATGGAGGGACAAATGAAAGGATGGATAAATGGAAGGAGAGAAGAAAAGGATGGATGTCTTTGTTTGTGTGGAACTGCAAACCCCTCCGAGAGATGGAAGGATGGAGAGATGGAGGGATGGAGGAAGGGATGGAAGGATGGAGGGAAGGAGGGAGGGAGGCAGGAAGGGAGGGAGGGAGGATACCTTGATGCTTTCGTTGTGGACTCCGGCGTGAGCGATGCTCTGGAACCTCCCATCCTTCCTGCTGACCTCATTGGTCAGATCTTTGACCAGAACCAGAACCTCCTCCACTCTATGGGCCACAGTGCGGTGCCGCAGGTCCACCTGACCACACGCACGCACGCACGCACGCACGCACGCACGCGTGCACGCACGCACGCGTGCGCGCGCACACGCGCACACACACACACACACACACACACACGCGCGCGCACACGCACACGCGCACACACACACACACACACACACACACACACACACGCACGATGACGCACAGACACAGACACACACACACACACCCACACCCACACACACAAACACACACACACACGCACGATGACGCACAGACACACACACACACACACACACACCCACACACACACGCACGCACGATGACGCACAGACACACAGACACACACACACACACCCACACACACAAACACACAAACACACACACACGCGGACACACGGACACACGGACAAACACACACACACACACACACACACACACACACACACACACACACACACACACACACCCACGCGCACACACCCACGCGCACACACACACACCCACACACACACGGACACACGGACAAACACACACACACACACACACACACACACACACACACACGCACACACACACACCCACATGGTGACGCACACAAACCCGAACAACAAATAAATCACTGAACGGATACAAAAATAAGAGCCACAGAACATGGTTAACACACATTGATCCGCCTCAGCTAGATAAAGTGCTACTCCAACAGTTATTTATTTATTTATTTATTTATTCGATCGAACAGTGCACTGTTTCTTTTCCTAAGAGCCATTCAAGTCCCAGAGAATAATGTTCACACAGGCGCTGGCAATGAACAGAACCAAGCGCCTAGACTCCACGTGCAACAGACAGCAGCGTTCTATTAGTATGGTCTGATCGCTCTCCTGAAGCTGTGTCTCGCTTTCACTCTCGGTTCTGTTCAGTGCGGAGGCCTTACCGTGTTCTGAAGGTAGTGGTCCAGGTCTTCGTCTGTGAAGTCGGCCATCTTGTCCTCTCTCTCCTTTTCTGTTCCTCCCTCTCCTTCTGCCTGCCCTCGTTGGTGTGTTTCTCTGTTCCACTCTGCACGGATACTCAGTCAAAAACTGAATGGAGCTGATTATCGGTTTATGGCAGTGGTGGCAATGGTAGAGAGACTGTGTGTGTGTGTGTGTGTGTGTGTGTGTGTGTGTGTGTGTGTCTTAAAATAAATCTGAAAGTGGAACAGCTTTAAAAGCAATAAGTGACATGAGAATAGAGTGTATACCATAAGAGAGCATTAGTGAATATGAGTGTATGGACGGTGCTGGCGTGTGCGTGCGTGTGTGTGTGTGTGTGTGTGTGTGTGTGTGTGTGTGTGTGTGTGAGCGCGACCCTCTTTGTTCAGCAGTGAGTGGACAGATTGGTCTGTTGAAAGGCGAGTGGTGCGACATCGACCAGCCAGTCCATTGATCTGCTGAGCTGCCCCCATGACTGGCTGGCTGACTGACTGGCAGACTGACTGACTGACTGGCAGACTGACTGACTGGCTGGGTGGGTGGCTGGCTGACTGACTGGCTGGCTGGGTGGCTGACTGACTGACTGGCTGGCCCCATGGCCGGCTGACTGACTGACTGACTGGCTGGCCCCATGGCTGGCTGACTGACTGACTGACTGGCTGGCCCCATGGCTGGCTAACTGACTGACTGGCAGACTGACTGGCTGGGTGGGTGGCTGACTGACTGACTGGCTGGGTGGGTTGGCCCAGTGCACCAACCACTAACACACACACACACTCAAACACAGGCCTAACCACATACACACAAAAATACACAGTTTGTTTGTTTTTCTCTCCCTCTCCCTCTCTCTCTCACTCACTAAACACTAACACACAGAATGTTGATGCCTGACAGGAACGAAAAAAGTGGATTTCCAATCTATCAAACCAAAGAATCCCCTTTCAAACTGACGAGAGTCCGAACCCGGACAAACCGACAACCCTGGAGAACGGAAACAACACAAGCTTTGATTCTGTTTCATTTAGTTCAGGCTGCCAACTATGATTGAGATGGGAGGAATCGGTCCTCAGCATGGATGGAGGTCGAAACAGAAGAACTCATTAAAACAGGGATGCCCAAACTGTCACGAACTCACGTGGGAATGGAAAATAAAGTGTGTGTGTGTGTGTGTGGGGGGGGGGGGGGGGCTCATGTTTCTCACTAAACCTGGTGTGTAAATCTCCTGTGTCTCATTCTGTGATTCACACGTGCGTACGTGCACATGTGTTGCGTGCTGGGGTCGTGTAAATTTGTTTGGGGTAGCAACACAAAAAAGTTAGGGAACCACTGCATTAAAATCAGTTAGCTCCCAAAACAAAACAAAAAACGTTCCCTCTTCACACCACTAGAGGGCTCTATTACTAACTCATTAGAGACAGAGCATTCTGAGTAGTGACAGTATTGTCAGCCAACATATAGAATCGAGTGATAAAGTCATCAGATTCCATAGAAGCCAGGACCATCGATAACTCAGCGGGCAGGCTTTAGGACCCAGTTGGGATCCAATGGTACCTTTTCACTGCCAAAGCAGTACCCATTAACAGCTCCCAGGAAATCTCTCAGCCACCCTCCCGCTCTCTCTCTCTCACACACACGGGTCAATAAATGAGACCATGGCCCTCTGCTGTTTGTCCATCCATTCTAAACACGACGCCCCCCTCTGAGGTTAATTAAGGAGACAAGAGTGTGAGGCCATGCTGTTCAACTAATCCATCAGGCTCCTCCATTGCCTGTGTGTGTGTGCTTCCCTCTAAACTGACGGGCAATGACCCCTTTGGTCAGCCCGGCTGCCGTGTGTAACAAGTCCCAAACACACACCCCTCTAGCGGCACACCCACCCGAAACCCTGTGACTGTCACCTGGATATGCATTTACCTTTGTCCTAACGACCCTCTGGACATGTTGGATCGTCTCAGGGATCCTTACCTGCGTTCAACGGCCTGACACAGAGGCCAGCAGAGTGGGCTAGGGTTGTAGAACAGAGTGGGCTAGGGTTGTAGAACAGAGTGGGCTAGGGTTGTAGAACAGAGTGGGCTAGGGTTGTAGAATAGAGTGGGCTAGGGTTGTAGAACAGAGTGGGCTAGGGTTGTAGAATAGAGTGGGCTAGGGTTGTAGAACAGAGTGGGCTAGGGTTGTAGAATAGAGTGGGCTAGGGTTGTAGAACAGAGTGGGCTAGGGTTGTAGAACAGAGTGGGCTAGGGTTGTAGAATAGAGTGGGCTAGGGTTGTTGAAGGCAGTGGGCTAGGGTTGTAGAAGGCAGAGTGGGCTAGGGTTGTAGAATAGAGTGGGCTAGGGTTGTAGAAGGCAGAGTGGGCTAGGGTTGTAGAATAGAGTGGGTTAGGGTTGTAGAATAAAGTGGGCTAGGGTTGTAGAATAGAGTGGGCTAGGGTTGTAGAAGGCAGAGTGGGCTAGGGTTGTAGAATAGAGTGGGCTAGGGTTGTAGAATAGAGTGGGCTAGGGTTGTGTAAGGCAGTGAGAAAGGGGCAGAGTGTGGGCACGTACACAAACACACAAAAAGCCAACAGGAACAGGATCCTGGTAAAAATTATATCATTTTCTGGCACTGCCCCAGATATATATTTACTTTAAAACACTAAAGGGAGAAAAAAAACAAGGATATTTGAAATCGTTTTTTGTGGTTTTTAATAATTGTCAACATATTATGTACAAAGCAAGCCAAGTCATACCCAATCGACAAGAAAAAAGGATTTCTAAAATGCATTGTTTTTTTCATTTCTTCTGTTCATTAAAATTCTAGAGATTACATCAGGTACTTTCAAAGAGGGGCAAAAACACAATGAACCACTGTGCGACATAAAAGAAGAGAAAACAACCCAGACAGGTTCCTTCCGTGGTGAATATGACACCACTGACCTGACTCAGGCCCACCCAATCCAGGCCAACCCGAGTCAGGCTGAAGTGAACCGGACCAGCACCTTAACTGGTTGACCCTCTGCAGCCCAGATTTGATAACGGAGGCTGAGAATCTAGTCCAGGTTGAAAGGTCGGGCTTAGTGTGACTAGCCTGTTTTCGGTCTCTGTACGGCAGTCCGTCAACAGGGGCATGAAAAGGGCAGTCAGATTCAGACAGGACCTCAGCATGGCCACAGTGTGTACAGGCATGCGCTGAACTGGACCTCTGTCGTGTTCTGATTAACATGAACGGAACAGAACTGTCCACTCCACACCACACCGGACTACACTGGACCGGACTGGGATAGTGGCACTGCTGCCGCAGAGCTTCAGAGGAGAGAGTTTGACTAGAATCCATTGTGAGTGGTTGTATATTGAAGGGCTTTGTTTAATTGGCTTCTCTGATTTAATAGTAATTAAAAAGCAATCGTTCAGGCGACTGTGGAAAGAACGGTCTTTTCACAGCGATATCAGCTCAGACAGAGCTCATACATTCACCAGTCCAGACCGGTCCGGTCCAGTTTAGTCCAGTCTAGTCTGGTGGCTGCCCCTCTCCACAGGTCTACAAGAAAACTAAAACATGAGGGTTGGGAACTTAACCAATCAGAAACGGGGAGAAAGTCAAACCAAAGCGGTCTGTAGAAAAACAGGTTCCTTCTTATTTCCCTTCAGTCGTCACCCCACAGTGACCATCTACAAGCAGCCACACTGAGGGACATCAGAGAGGACCAACCGACCACACACACACACACACACACACACACACACACACACACACACACACACACACGGTCAAGTCTTGGAGACAAAGGCCAGCACATTCACTCACAGCAAGGGCGATTCTTACACTCCCTCCCCCTTTCTGAAAGACGCAAGGACACTGCGTTTACACACACTCAGTCACTCTGACACTGACACACACACACACACACACACACACACACACACACTCACACAAAGGCCAGTCAATTATCCTTGCGGGAGCACCTAACCTTCCTGACACACACACACACACACACACACACACACACACACACACACACACACACCAGGACAGAAGTTAGAGGTGTTCTGGTACTGCAACCATGACAACGAGGGGGGCGTGTGTTCTTTCTGTTGGTGGAGCTCTGCAGGCTTTCGTCAGGTAACCCCCAGCCACCCCAGGGGAATGTGGGAAGGGTCAGTCCTCCAGTCCAGCAGAGGGGTGAGTGGGAGGGCTCCTGCAGAAACACGCACACGTCTCAGGACTAGAGTTGTGTATACACACACACACACACACACACACACACACACACACACACACACACACAGACACACACAGACACACACAGACACACACTAGGCAGGGATACAAGGAATATTTCTTTAGTTATGAAGTTATTATGAACAGTCCCAGTCAATTCCACATTGATACATCATGAATGGTTTAGCCCTTACTGATCAGAATGCAGCAACAGACCACATCTATAAACAGCACTAACAAATGCGTTGTTTGAGCCAGGGGCAGGGTCTCTACCTGGAAGACCACATCTATAAACAGCACTAACAAATGCGTTGTTTGAGCCAGGGGCAGGGTCTCTACCTGGAAAGGTGTGTCGGGCTCTTAGCTCTCGTCATCTGACACATGAGGCTTAGCGATGGCCATCTCCTCTGTACTCTCCGCAATCAGCTTACACTTCTGAAACACACACACACACACACACACACACACGTCAGTCAGCTACTATCTGAGAACATGCTGCACACAGAAACGGCAATGCAAGGAGCCCGAATAGGAAAAGACGGTTAGCTAGAGGTTGGACAGGTAGCTGTGAGTCTGACCTCTGTGAGCTCCTTGATGGTGTGCTGCTTATAGGGAGGTTAGATAGAGGTTAAAGGTTAGAGCTAGGTACTTCAGTCAGCTCCTTGATGGTGTGGATGTTGGCCTGCTGATAGGGAGGTTAGATAGAGGTTAAAGGTCAGAGCTAGGTACCTCAGTCAGCTCCTTGATGGTGTGGACGTTGGCCTGCTTATAGGGAGGTTAGATAGAGGTTAAAGGTCAGAGCTAGGTACCTCAGTCAGCTCCTTGATGGTGTGGACGTTGGCCTGCTTATAGGGAGGTTAGATAGAGGTTAAAGGTCAGAGCTAGGTACCTCAGTCAGCTCCTTGATGGTGTGGACGTTGGCCTGCTTATAGGGAGGTTAGATAGAGGTTAAAGGTCAGAGCTAGGTACCTCAGTCAGCTCCTTGATGGTGTGGACGTTGGCCTGCTTATAGGGAGGTTAGATAGAGGTTAAAGGTCAGAGCTAGGTACCTCAGTCAGCTCCTTGATGGTGTGGACGTTGGCCTGCTTATAGGGAGGTTAGATAGAGGTTAAAGGTCAGAGCTAGGTACCTCAGTCAGCTCCTTGATGGTGTGGACGTTGGCCTGCTTATAGGGAGGTTAGATAGAGGTTAAAGGTCAGAGCTAGGTACCTCAGTCAGCTCCTTGATGGTGTGGATGTTGGCCTGCTGCGTGACCTTCCTCTTGACCGTCTCGATGTGATCCAGGTTGAGGGTGGGGGCGGGCGGCGCCAGCGAGGGGGGGGGGCTTGTTGGTGATGGTGGGCAGTGGCGCCATGGAGGGCATGTTGGCCAGCGCCCCCATGTTGCTAAGCGCCGCTGTCATGGTGGCGGCCGTCATGCTGGCCATGGCGGCGCTCATGCTCATGTTGGCCATGCCCATACCCATGCTCATATTGGGCATGTTGGGCATCATGTTGGACATGCTCATGGGCAGGTTGAGGGGTAAGGGCAGGGGCAGGGAGAGTGGGGTGGGCGACGGGGTGGGCAGGGGCAGCTGGAGGATGGCTTTGGGCCGCAGGCTCTCTGGGATGGGCACGCCAGCCTTGGCACACATGGCCGCCGCATTGGCCTTGGCGATCTCCAGCAGCTGGTCTTTGTCTGCCAGGAGGGAGATCGGACACAGGAACGGTTAATAGATTATATAGTCACTATTATTATTATTATTATGAAGAAGAAGTAGTAGTATGATCCAATGTGTAGAGGACTAGGCTGGCTTACAGAGATCTGTGCTATAGCACCACTTCACTCAACCTTCAGACACAGTAATGGTTTTTAGATCCTATAGTCTACGTTAATATAATTATGATAATAAAGCAGTATGATAAACCCTGTAGAGGCTGGTCCTCATAGGTCTGTGCTGTAGCACCACTTCACTGAACAGTAGAGTCACAGTATCAGGGTGTTTCATGTGAATAGAGCAGGATCAACTCAGTGTGTTACAGGATGAGGGCAGTGATCCTGTCTACTCTCTAAGCAGGCAATGGCAGGTGTGAGCACTGTCTGACTGTACTGACACCTCTGTGTGTATGTATGTGTGTGTGAGGTGATATTCCCTGTGTGTGTGTGTGTGTGTGTGTGAGAGGGGATGTTCCTAGTGTGTGTGTGTGTGTGTGTGTATGAGGTGATATTCCTAGTGTGTGTATGAGGTGATATTCCTAGTGTGTGTGTGTGTGTGAGAGAGAGGGGATATTCCTAGTGTGTGTGTGTGGTGATATTCCTTGTGTGTGTGTGTATGAGGTGATATTCCCAGGGTGTGTGTGTGTGTCTCACCCAGGTCAGTGTGTGTGTGTATGTGTGTGTGTGTGTCTCACCCAGGTCAGTGAGTGTGTGTGTGTGTGTGTGTGTGTGTGTGTGTGTGTGTGTGTGTGTGTGTGTGTCTTACCCAGGTCAGTGAGTCCGGGTGTGTGTGTGTGTGTGTCTCACCCAGGTCAGTGTGTGTGTGTGTGTGTGTGTGTGTGTGTGTGTCTCGCCCAGGTCAGTGAGTGTGAGTGTGTGTGTGTGTGTGTGTGTGTGTGTGTGTGTCTTACCCAGGTCAGTGAGTCTGGGTGTGTGTGTGTGTGTGTGTGTGTGTCTCACCCAGGTCAGTGAGTGTGTGTGTGTGTGTCTTACCCAGGTCTGTGAGTCTAGGTGGGGTCTTGCTGGCGCTGCGTCTTGCCCGTGAGGAGGAACGTCGCTGCTTCCTGAGGATCAGCACCGGAGAGTGACTGGGCTCTCTCTTCCAGCGGTCCCGACGATCGAACGAACGGCTCCGGAACACCGGCCGGCGACCCCGACCGCGGGACCGGGAACGCCGCCTCCGGTCCGGGGAGCGGGACTTGGAGCGTTTGTTCCGGTCCGTGGAGCGGGACCTCTTCCTCCGGACTGGGCTGCGAGACTTGGACCTCTTCTTGGACTTCCGGGCGGGGCTGCGGGTTCGGGAGCGCCTCTTGCGGGCGGGGGAGCGGGATTTGGAGCGTTTGGTCCTGGGTCTGGACTTGGAGCGGGACTTCCTGCGCCGCCCGGCTGAGCGGGAACGCCGGCGGCGGGCCGGACTCCGGGATTTGGAGCGGCGCTTCTTACGGTCCGAGGGGGAGCTGGTGTCTCTCTTCCGGGCCGGCGATTTGGACCTACAGGGGGGGGGAGAGAATACATGAACACATGGATACACACACAGAGCCAGCCAACGTCCCTAGTGCCATACAGCCATCACTGATCTCAGCTTAGACACAAACGCGCGCACGCACACAGCCAACGTTCCCAGTGAAATACAGCCATCACTGACCTCAGTTTAAATACACACACACACACACACACACACACACACACACACACACACACACACACACACACACACACACACACACACACACACACACCAGAAATGGCATGACGGTCAAGTGAGATTATTTACACCAATCATTTAACACACAGGGTAAAGTGTATGAGGGAGTGAGAAACAGTCAGCACATTACACCTGCAAGACTATGGAGGAAACTCCATAATAATAATGCTTTATATTTTCCTGACTATCAATCATTAATTACAGCAAATATGACGGGAAACATGCAAATGGTTTCTCGTGCTTGGCTAAGGGGTAAATCGTGACATGTAGAGTTGTATAAAGTTTGCATAATGTTCGTATAATGTTTGCATATGATGATTTGATGAGTTGTGGCGTTCAATAATGAGCCTTCTGATAATGAATGATGTTTTGACGAGGTGTCACTTACCTGGATTGCTTCCTCCTGGAGGCTGGTTTGGAAGGAGATCGTCTGGGAGAGGAAGTGGACCGTGACAGCTTCCTGCCGGCTGGCGAGGGCGAGGCGGAGGACAGGCGCTTCGTCTGCTTGGAGCTTTTAACGTTAGAGTCCTCCTCCCCCTCCTCCTCGTTGTCTGAGCCGACCGAGTGTTCCGAAGCGGGCCCCGGAGAAGCGGGTCTGGACCGGGAAGGGTCCGGTTTCCCTGAGGAGCTGGCTGGGCTGGCGTCTGCCGGGCCCGCGTGGTTGTTGTTGGTCTGGTTCTGTGGTTCCGTCTGGTTCTGTGGTTCCGTCTGGTTCTGGGACTCTGCCAGGGGTTCGGCGGAGCCCAGAGGTTTCCAGGCTGATGGTGGTGGTGGTGGTGGTGGTGCTGCTGCTGCTTCTGCTGCTGCTTCTGCTGCTGCTGCTTCTGCTGCTGCTTCTGCTGCTGCTGCTGCTGCTTCTGCTTCTGGTGCAGCTGCTTCTGGTGCCGCTGCTTCTGGTGCTGCTGCTTCTGGTGCCGCTGCTTCTGGTGCCGCTGCTTCTGGTGCTGCTGCTTCTGGTGCCGCTGCTTCTGGTGCCGCTGCTTCTGGTGCCGCTGCTTCTGGTGCTGCTGCTCCACTCTCTACAGCTGCCTTAACGCTGTCTACCGGCGCCGCCATCTTGGTGGAGGGGGACTTGGTTTCTTTGACAGGGGAGCTGTCAGAGTCCGAACCGCTGTCTGACCCACTGGACGCCGACCTGGAGCGAGACTTTGACCTGGAGGTTGGCACAGTGCACGGTTAATACGTATTCATTCATATGAAATTATATCAATTGTCTGGGTGTCTGAGGACTAGATAGCGGTTTTATGGCTAAAATACGATATTCTGAGGACTACATTACCCATCTGTTCCATAATACACCACCTGCTTAGCACTGGTGATGGGCACATCATGTAGAAATCATTATTACGATTGATGTGCTCACTATTAGCAGCAACTGCTATTGTACTTTATATATTCCCATTAACAAACATTTATCAATAGTGAGTCAGATTTCTGAAACACGAATTAACGATTAAGAATAAAGATGGATGACTTTCGGAGTAAGTTATCAAAGTTAGAAGTATAGTTTTAAATCATATATTGGATGAATAAGTCCCAATAACACTCCTAATGAGTGTACTAATGAATAATACTAAAGTTATGATATCCATTGTGTGTATGCCTAGCCCAACACTTCCAGTACATTAGTAATGATGAGATGATCTGAACCTGGATTTGGAGCGTCTGCTAGTTGGTGGCGGGGAGCGGGACTTAGACAGCGACCGGCTCTTGGCTCGTTTACCAGACCTGGGCGGAGGGGAGCGGGACTTGGAGAGTGACCGGCTCTTGGCTCGTTTACCAGACCTGGGCGGCGGGGAGCGGGACTTGGAGAGTGACCGGCTCTTGGCTCGTTTACCAGACCTGGGCGGAGGGGAGCGGGACTTGGAGAGTGACCGGCTCTTGGCTCGTTTACCAGACCTGAGCGGCGGGGAGCGGGACTTGGCACGGTTCCTCCGAGGCGACCTGGACCGTCTTCTTGCCGGGGATCTGGACTTGGAGCGGCGGCGAGCTGGTGGAGTCCTGGATCGGCTCCTCTTCCTGGGGCTCTTGGTTCTGGAGCGCCGGCCCCTCTTCAGAACCACCAGGGAACGCGAGCGGGTCCGTCTGGGCCGACGGGGAGGAGGGGACCTCTTCCTGCGGACCGGGGAGCGGGTTCTGGAGCGCCGCGCGCCTCTCCTCGGGGTGCGTGACCTGGAGCGACGCGCCGGCCCTCGCCTGGCAGCCGAGCGGGAACGGGACCGCCGACCGGAAGCTCCACCTCGTCTAGGGGGGGTCCGACTGCGAGACCACCTGCCGCCACCGCCGCGACCCCGGGACCTTGACACGGACCTGCGAGGTGGGGACCTGCGGCCACTCCGTTTGGGGGAGCGGGACAGCTTCCTCCGGGGGGTGGGGGAGCGCCGGCTGGTTCGTTTGGGGGACAGGGACACGGAGCTCCGGCCCCTTCGGGGAGACTCGGAGGGGGACTGGCGTTGCCGGGACCTCTTGGGGGATCTGGAGGGCTTCCTCTTAGGGGATGGAGAGAGGGAATGGGAGGATTGGCGATCCTTACGGGGGGATTTGGAGAGCTGCTTCCTCTTAGGGGAGGGAGAGCGCTGTGGGCCTTTCCTGGGGGAGGTACAGGGGGACGCCCTGCTTGCTTTGGGGGACTGAGACCCAGAGACACGTCTGGTCCTTGTGGGAGATTCCGACCGTCGTCCCGTGGAGCCGGAGCGAGATTTGGGGGCGTCCCGAGCTGCCGGACCCTCCGACGGCCGGGCGGGGCTTGGGGAGCGGCTCTGACTGGACCCCACCCGCTTGATGTCCGCTTCTCCGGACGGCGACCCCGAACGGGACCTCGACGGCTCTTTGACCTTTGCACTTTGCGCCGCCACGGCCTCCTTGAGGGCGGGGTCGTCGCGCTGAGGGCCTTCCTGCTTGGGGATGATGTCAGGCAGCTCTTGGGTGTGGCTGAAGCTGCCGTCCGCCTGAGTCTCCTCCTCCTTTTTCCCCGCCACCACCAGCACCGTGTCCTCCTGGCCTGGAGGGGGCGCTCTCAGGTCCTCCGCCAGGCCGTTGTCTCCTGTTCCGTCTGCAGTGACACACTCCTCCTCGGATGACTTCTCCATCTTCACGGTCAGCGCCGGCGTCCTCTCCTCCCTCTTCCCTTTAGGGGGCGCCGCTCCGGGAGAGGACTTGCTGTTCCCCCCCTCCCCCTCAGACTCGGAGCCCGAGGCAGAGCTGCTGTCGGACGGAGAGCGAGACAGAGACTTCTTCTCCTGCTTGTCCTCCTTCCTCTTCTTTTTCTTCTTCTTCTTCGCTACGTGTCTTTTGTGCTTTTTTGTCTTGGCTTCTCCCTCTGCATTTACACCTAAAAAATTTGACCGAAATTCAACAACGCATGTTAAATACACCCTCACTAACCATAACAAAAATGAAATAAGGCAAACATCTAGTAGTTTTCCTACATTCAATAGATGGATGTGAGAGCCAACAGATAGCTATCAGTCAACTCATTTTTAAACACTGCGAACATACAGGTCCTTTAACACAGGTAGTGAGTGAGATAGTGATGTGATATAGTTGTCACTGCTCCTGCTGTGATACCTGAAGGAAAAGCTCACCTGGCACACCCTCCTTTGTCATTTCCTCCTTTGTGGGGACTCCAGTTGCGGCAGCAATCCTGGCACTGCAAACACAGACAACAAACACTGCGCTCAATATCCACTCTTATCGTCCGCTGTTTCAAACAGAGCCATTCGGAATGAGACGAGAAAGAAACAATGACAAACAAACTGACTGTGTTTCACTAGGTTCTTATTGGCTGGGTGAGGCACTAGATACGGTGAAGTAAAGTGCATTAGGGTAACGGGTTATAGATAATCTTAATGCCCCATGCACAGAAGTTTGAGATGCAGACATTACTAATATGAACAGACCAGGCAGGACCAGGGGTGGTACGGCAGGACTGGACTTTGAGCAGGAGGGAGAGAAGCTGCAGCAGTTGGTACCGACCTGGCTCTGGTGGTTCTGACGGGCTTCTGCTCCACCTCAGACTCCGGACCAGACTCAGAGCTGCTCTCTCGCTCGCCCTTCCTCTTCCTCTTCTTCTTTTTGCTTTTGTGTTTCCTGTGCTTTTTGTTTTTTTTGTGTGGCGTCTCGCTCCCGTCCTTGGCGGTAATCTCCTCCTTCTCCAGCGCCTCCTCCTCGCCTGCACATAAAAGACAGACAGCCAGTGAGTTACACTGCTGGGATGCAGGTACTATAGCGGACCTTCACTGCTGTATTACGCACTCGTACGTTCAATGTATGCATATTTGCACCATCATAATCAAGGGAATTAGAAACAAATGTTAGAAATGTTGCCTTGTGTAAAGGACATTGAATCGCCCATGTGTATGAAGTATCAACGGTCACTCACCAGACTGGGTGTCCACAGCACACTCCATTGGCTCAGGTGCCAGCGGGTCCTGATAACCTACAGTCGTCTGGTAGAACCCTTTCCCTGCTAACAGTGGAACACTTCACCGATATGTTGTCCCTCAGAAGAGTGGATCTGCCTGGGGTAACAAAGGCAGGAGAGCGAAATTATGAACACAGATTTAAGTTGTGAGACACTGTCACGTTAAACGATGCGAACCGTGGCCGTCCGTGCCCTCAGATACAATATTCGTCATGTACGTCATGTACAAACTATACTTTAAACGACAGCATTTAAATTAAATTATGAGTGAACGAACTGCAACGTTATTGAGCCGTCCAGATGCAAATTTAGCGCTTGCATTGGTGAAAAAAAAGATTTACGGGAATGCGAATACCATCTGGCGCATGCTGAACCGAGTTTCATAATCTAGCTATCACAATGAATACTTCAGCTAGGTTAAATGATAAACAGACTGGACAAACCAAAACGTTGTTAATAACAGAATGTACCGCATGTTTCAATGACATAAAGTAGTTTCTTCTCAACTCGCGAGGTTCTATAAAATGATTAGCATACCGGAACGAAGCTAGCTAGCCTTACAAAACCATAGCTACGAGCCGTAAACAAGCACCTCTTTCTTAGCCAGCGTCACCTGGTTAGCTTTTGCTAGCCGCTATAGTTAGCTTGCTAACAAAGCCGCACGGCCACGATTGAAACCTTGCACACGCCGCGGCCTGCCTAGCCAGCTAGCTAGCTAAAAAGCATTGCTAGCTAGCTATTTGCCTTAACCTCGTTATGAAAGACTATAGGGTATTTATGAAACAAAAAAATGCAACACATTACATTCAAACAGATTACGTGACGGTTTTGTAACCCAAATTCACCTGACAAGGTCCCAACAAAACTCAAATTCTTGAGGTTATCAAATCCAAAGTAGTGCGTAAGCCCGCAGACTGACTGCCGTTACGGTTAGCTAGGCTGCGGCGATTCAAAGCACTGACCCACAATGCTTTGCTGCGCGGTTCAACTGTAAGTCATTGGGCTGGTCTGGGAACAGAAATCTTTTTTTCGTTTTATATTGCATAACAATTTAATTTGTGTGCTGTGCCCTCCCTGCACTCACAAGCCAGGAGTGAGAAGATTTGAGAGATGCAGCAAGAGTGAAGATCAAACTTGACTGGATATTCGAAATCAAATAAGATATTGTCATAATATCCATAGAAAAGAGAAAATATGGAGGAAAAAAAGTTTGGGGGGATGTCAAATGCGTGCACCATTGAACTTGTGCAGCGTGCACTGGTAATGGAGAGGATTAGAAAATAGCAAGAAGTTTTTACTGGACCCGTAAATACACAGGATACACTTTTATAATATCCATGTAAAAGAAAAAATCTAAGAGAGAATAGAATCAACAAAGAATGACATCGAAGAATAAACTGCCGTTGTGCGTTAGGCTATTCAATGATCCGAGTTAAAAAATTAAACCTCTTACTTATAGCAGTTTTGGAGAGAATCTGGTGGGTTTTTAGGCTTTTTTATTTTTTACTTTCGATGGAGAAAGGGCACTACTGCAGTTATTCAGATCCCTAGTAGTTCACATCGTGAACTTCCCACCCCAGTCCAGCTGGTGGCAGTAATCCTCCAATTATGTTGGTTGCCAATCGCTCTAAAATCTCAAGAACAAAAACGGGGAAGACTGAGCATGTACATACAGCAACACAACAAACAGGGATTCTGCCGTTAGACCAAGGAGGAGGCCTATTCAATTACGAGGAAAGTACTATTTAACAGTTATTTAAAACAATGGATGTCAGCATAGCAGTGTCCCTGATACGTGGGCAAATGGGTACGGTGGTTGAGCGAGCGGTGAACACAGCTGTAGAAACGGTTTTGTCTGAGATGCTCCGAGTTGTCGGCGTTAAATTCGAAGAGGTAAAGAGTCAGGTTTCATTGCTTAAGGGTGAGATGGCGTCTCTTCGTCGAGAAAAGGCCGACAAAGAAAAAGAAAACGAGACCATACGACGGATGTTGCGCTACTCCGAAATGCGGCTAAGGTACACGTCCCAAAATATAAACGAGAAGAGGCAGAGAAATTCTCAGACGACGTTCAGCCAGAACCCCCATTCACAACCTCCAAAAGCGGTCACACCCCCAGGAAATGTAAACTCATTCTCTGTTTCTAAGCTGAATAGCAAAGGGAGATCTGACAAAACCGGCGTTTTAGGATCATCCCAGCTCAGAGAACGAGTCGCCCCACCGACTAACGCTTTTATGGTGAGCAATGACAGCTCACCTTTGACTTTTGATGGTCTTGATCTTCCCGATATGCTCTCTCTCTCTGCGGACACCGTGCCTCCTAAGCTCCCCCCTGTCCCGGCTGTAGACACTCGGACAGAGCCTCCGGACCAGGTTAAAGGTAAGTCATACGGCAACATTGAACACAGGCTTCAAGCGATCTGTACGTGCTATTTGGACTTTTCATTTTCCTGTCTTAACTGTCTCGATGATAATTGGACTACCTCTCCTTTTTAGACGAGTTCTCCTGTCCTGTGGAAGACGAGGATTTGGGTTCTCTTGGTAATGATGAGAGGATTCCTGAGATGGAATGGACAGCCGGCCACCTGCGACAGACTGACGCAGAACCAGCTCCTGTTCCAAGCCCGGTGCCGGCCCCAATCCCAGCCTCAGTTCTATCTCCGGATCCAGCTCACAACCCAGACTTGGCTCCAGCACCGGCTCTTTCTCCAGCCAGGTCCTCCCAGGCAGACAGCTCAACAGTGGGCCCTGGCACAAAGCCATTGTGCATAAAGGTGAACAGCTACATGCACCCGCTACAAATATACGATCAAGTCAAACACGGGCCATAAGCATATATGAAAATATTGATACAAAATAAATGCATAAATGAACATTTCTAGACATATTTGACATTCCTTACCTGCAATGTTTTCTGTACCTAACACACACACACACACACACACACACAAACGCAAAACCGGATAGGGAGAAATAGCTTCCACAGTCGTCTCTTTCATTCCCTGCGTGTTTGTATTAACCAGGTGAAGCAGGAGGTGGAGGAGGAGCAAGATGTGATTTATATAAAAGAGGAAGAGGAAGAGGAGCAGCAGCAGCAGGAGCAGCAGGCGAAGGAGGAACAGGAGGAGGAGCAGATTGCCAGTCTGCTGCTGGATTGTGCTGTGGAAGCTTCAGAGCGTGGCCTTGGTAGGTTTGGTTCACCAGAGTCTCGCTGCTAACTGCTGTTATGATGCAATACTCAGTAGTATTATTTATTACTAACTCATATTGTTATAATGTATTACTAACTCATATTGTTATAATGCATTGCTAACTCATATTGTTATAACGCATTACTAACTATTATTATTATTATTATTATTATAAAGCATTGCTAATTCATATTATTATATTGCATTACAAACTATTATTAGTATGCAGATTAAAAAAATCAGTCTCAATTTATTCTGTCTAACTAATTTAGAAAACCCATTCTTGTCTCCAACAACTTTTGCTATAAAAGCCTACTTCTATGACATTGAAAAGAAACATGACATTAGAGATTTACAGCAGCGGTGTTGACTATTACATTGACCTAACAATAATACATTTTATTCCGATCTAAACCGTGGGCTAGGCTAAGTCTAAAATTGTCTCGGTTGCTGGTCATTGAGGAAGGCTGCGGGTCTTTTCCCTGCAGATTACCATTCTGGAGACTGGGTGGGGCCTGACGGGACTCAGAGAAGCCTTCTAGGGAGTTCCACCTTCTCCTTCAATCCACAGGGCCCCTGTAAGTCCTTACCTGCACTGTTTTGCTCTCTCTGTGTGTTTTCTACCGAGCGGTCAGCACTGACCCCCCCCTCCTCCATGTCTGCCCCTCTCAGGTGCCTTACCCCCGTCAGGCTCCATGGCAACCTTCTCAATGCCGTCCACCGGCCCCCGCCAGTTGAGGGTGTGGCCTAAGGAGCTCAGCCTATACGAGGAGTACAAGCTCCGCAGGGCGGAGCTACGGAGGCGGAGCTCGTGCCGCAGGCGGGAAGCCGAGAAGGCGCTTCCTCAGCCGCTATTGGCTGACCTGGTGAGCAATGCTCCCGATGCCATGGTAACCGCCCGAGGAGTTGGACCTTGATTTGAGCTCTTAACAGTGTTTTTCAGACCAAATAAAACATGCACACACATTGGGTGAGGATCCCAGCTCCTACTGTAGTGCCGCCACCATCGCCGTGCCATCTCGTCTCTCTTTTCTTCTTCTCTGCTGCTTCACCTCCTTGTCTTTGGAGGAGCTGACCTCCTCCTGCGTGTCGACCCTTGCAGGTGCGGGAGCGGCGGGAGAAGACCAGGTTGAGAGTGGCCCGCTGGAGGGCCAAGCGGAAGCTCCAGGCCAGTCTGTCCAGCCTGTCCCTCCCAGAGCAACGGCAGGGTCCGAGGCAGCCAGAGCAAAGCCAAGGGGTCTCCGCCAACCTCCAGCAGCAGCAGCAGCAGCCACAGCAGCAGAGACCTCCATTTTGTAAGACTCATATTTAAATATGGTTGCCTGAGTTAACTGCGAGTTAAATCTTTCAAGCTATTTTTTTTAAGTACTGGAGTCATGCCCTGCTTGCAACAGCGTTTTGAAATGACATACTTCAATGTTTGTGGTTTGTGAAGCACTTTGTAGCAGTTAGGACCAGCGGTGTTGAGCCTTTAAATATTTACCTCCGCCCTGAGCCCTCCTAACAACCCTTCCATCAAATACACAGCACATAAATAGACCTAGGAAAGATATTATTTGAGAGGAGCCACATTCAAAACCTGAGAGGGTGGATTAGTGACGCTCACAAGCCAGTGTAAGCTAACGCCATCTTTATTTGTCTTACCCAGACTCTAGCTCTCTCCAGAGGGTCTTCCCACAGTGCCCCAACTTCCCATACAACAACAACAACAACAACAACAACAGTAGGACAAGCGGTGAGGTCAACACCTTCCCTGGCTCGCTCCCCTTTGTGGTCTCCCCCTCCTCATCCTCCTCGCCTTCGTCAGCGCAGCACGCAGGGCTCGGCCTGAGCGAGCGCGTCCCTGGGCAACAGGCTGTGACGTCATCGTCGTCGAGGCCGGCCCACGGCCTGGGCCAATCACAGCAAAGTGTCTGCCTGTCAAACTCGGATCTCTTCCAATAGCGAGACTGGGATTGGAAAGTTTATCTTGTGATTGTTTTTCGCCGCACAGACAGACAGGTCTGTGCGAGGGTTTTGACTGGATGTTCTGGGGATTTAACCAATGAAAAGACACCATGATATACCTGAAACTAAACAGTCTTTTTTAACCAATGGAAAGACAACATGATATACCTGAAACTAAACATAGGCTATGTTCGGAACCACATACTTCAATACTATCTATTATAATATAGAACTTTTTCCCATACGAAATGTTCACATACTATGTACCGTTGTCATACTGCCTGCCTACTAAGGATGCATATAGTAGGCAGTTCCGAACATAGCCAGCCTTTTGAACCAATGTAAAGACACTATGGTATACAGGCACGGCGCCAGGATTTTTTGTCTCCAGGGGCTAAAGGGGAGCTTGACGTGGGGTGCAAAGAAAATAATGTTTCATAAAATAGCTATATACAATACCGAAATGCTTGAGGGGGCTCAACTGGGGCTGCGCACATTTGTGATGGGACTATAGCCCCCCCTAGCCCCGGTGTAGCGCCGTGCCTGATGGTGTACCTGGTGTTTACAGTCGCTTTAGCCTAGTATGGTATGCCAACAGTCTCTGTAGCCTATGTATGGTATGCGAACAGTCTTTTAGTGCATTGGCGTGTTCTTAAAACGTGGCCTGAGCTATTATTGGACCATTTAAAATATAGCTCCAAATTTGCAATGGTTTGTTAATAATTATGTCTTATGCTGTAAATGATTAATGTTGTTGACATAAATCCAGGAATGACTGTACGATTATGTTAATGTCAGGGTGGTAGGTATTTAATAACACAATGTTAGACATGTATTAACATACTGATAAGTAGGATTATATAATGACAATACAAAAGTTATTTATATCAGATGTTGGTGAAAAAGGTTATGCGCCTGATACAAATTGTCACGTTTTTTATGATCATATAATTTAATACGTTTCATTGATGCATATAAGACACTTTCATGATTATGTTTTGAATTAAAAGGACCACAACACATAAGTCAATGAATCTTGTCTGGTATTTACAGTGTTTAATAATAATAATAATTCATTTTATTTATATAGCGCTTTTCTTACACCTAAAGACGCTTCACAACAAGAGAACAGGCAAATAAAACAGAAATACAAGACAAACGGATAACAGGAGAACAGGTCGAGACAAGACAGCAATACAAACTACAGTAAAATTTGACAGAAATGTTGTAGAGGTAAGGGGCGTTTGAGTTAATTTGAGTGGGCTAGGGTGAAAAGGTAGGTTTTAAGATGGCTTTTGAAGATAGGAAGTGAGTTTGAATTCCGAATGAAAGGAGGAAGAGAGTTCCAGAGTTTAGGTGCTGCCCTAGAAAAGGCATGCTCCCCAAAGTTTTTTAGTTTTGCTTGTGGGGTGACCAATTTCATTTCAGAGGAGGAACGGAGTGTCCGGGTGGGAAGATAGAGCTGTAGAAGATCCGAAAGGTAGGGGGGGGGCCAGGTTATGTAAAGCTTTGAAGGTGAGGAGAAGGATTTTATAAGTAATACGATGATTAACTGGGAGCCAGTGAAGGGACGAGAGAATGGGGGTTATGTGCTCAGAGGATTTGGTCGAGGTCAGGAGACGGGCTGCAGAGTTCTGAACAAGTTGGAGTTTATGGAGAGCGGTTGCACTGATGCCGACTAGGAGTGAATTGCAATAGTCAAGACGGGAGAAAATGAAAGAGTGAATGAGTTTGGTGGCTGCGCTTTGGGAGAGTGATGATCGGCTCTTGGCTATGTTTCTGAGATGGAAGAAGGATATTTTGACCATGTTATTGATATGTGGGGTGAGAGACAGAGTAGAGTCCAATAAGACGCCAAGATTTCGTACCAGAGGGGAGGGGAAGACTGTAGAGCCATCGATGAGGAGTGAGATATTGTTGACTTTGGAAAGGGTGTGTTTTGAGCCAATTAAGATGAGTTCACTTTTGCTGGTGTTAAGTTTGAGGTGGTTATTGTGCATCCAGGAGTTGATGGAAGATATGCAGTTTTCAATACAGGAAAGTGGAGGGCTAGTGAAAGAAGTTGTGCTGATATATATCTGGGTGTCATCAGCATAGCAATGAAAGTTGAGGTTGAATTGTCTAATGATTTGACCAAGGGGAAGGATGTAGATTATGAAAAGGAGGGGACCCAGGACAGAACCTTGAGGAACACCCTGTGTGACTGGGGAAGTGTCAGAAGTGTAGCCATTAAGTGAGATGAAGTGATGTCTGTTTGAGAGGTAGGACTGAAGTAGAGAGAGTGCAGTGCCCTCAACACCCAACATGTGCAGCCTTGAAATAAGGAGCTTGTGGCACACAGTGTCAAAGGCTGCACTAAGATCTAATAGGACCAGGATATTGAGGGCCCCTGTATCGGTGGAGGTGAGGAGGTCGTTCAAGACTTTGGTAAGTGCAGTTTCTGTGCTGTGAAATGTGCGAAAACCAGACTGAAGGGGCTCAAACAGATTTCTGCAGCTTTAGGTAGATTCAAGACTTTGTTAATGTATCACAAAGGTTGTGTAGATTCAAGACTCATTTTCGGAAAACAAGATATACCCCAGCTCACCCCTAGTAAGACGAGATGATTGATATCAATTTTATGTCTGTACGTCCAGTATTGAGTTAGTTATGTGGTCGTCGTAAAAGTAGCCTAGCAATATAGTAAGCTCGAGGTAACCGCTAGCATGGCTCCCAAAAGTGACTAAATACTCCTTTATAAAAATCCAAAGCTGTGTTATTTACATGTTATATCTTCTGTATTTTGCACGTGTCAAAATGACAATGTTGAAGTAAGGCGTTGTTTTTGAAACCTTGCATCTGGTAGGTACCTAACATCTGAAGTAGAGTGGTGACCATAGACATACATATAACATGAGATATAAGATATAACATGTAAATAACACAGCTTTGGATATTTTTCGTCACTCCTAAATGCTTTAGGAGTATTTAGTCACTTTTGGGTGCTATGCTAGCGGTTACCTAGAGTTTCCTCTGTCTCTAGGCTCCTTTTACAACGACCACGTAACTATATCAATACTGGACGTACGGACATAAAATTGATATCAATCATCTCGTCTGACTAGGGGTAAGTTGGGGGCGTATCTTATTCCCAAAATGTTAAACTATCACTTTAAGGGGATTTGTCTCCATTGAACGCGCTTAAACACTGAGCGCTGCTCTTTTTCATTGAAATTTGCGCTATCAACACGCTTCCCCGAACGGGGACGAGGCGCTGGAAGCAAACAAAAAAACATGTTAAGTGGACTATTTTCAATGTTGTCAAAGATGTCCATTGGAAAGTTATGTCTCAACCGATCTCGATACTGCCAACAGAGCGATGTAGCGGTGAGTGTCCACTATAGA
>CM030190.1:2334893-2347393 GCA_017639675.1 Aplochiton taeniatus
ACAGTCAGAGTTGAGTTAGGGGAGGCCGGTCCTCTAACCCTTTTATGTAGATGTCACTGGACTGCTGTCCAGTCAGTAGGTTAGTGTCCTCTAGAACCACATCCTCTGTGTTCCAGATGATGATACGCAGCTCATACCTGGACACACACACACACACACACACACACATGGAAAAGAGGAATACATATATAAAGGGGGTAGGATATGATAAGAGTTTTATGACATGTTATGGTGTGTTGTGTTATGAGGTGACAGGATGTGATGTCATGCTAAGTTATGAAGAGAGAGGATGTGATTTAATGCTGTGTTATGAAGGTGATAAGGTTTGATATTTAGGATTAGGGTTATAAGTGGATAGGGTTTGGGTTAGGGTTATTAGTGGATAGGGTTTGGGTTAGGGTTCTAAGTTGTTAGGGTTAGGTTTAGGGTTATAAGTTGATAGGGTTTTGGTTAGGGTTATAAGTTGATAGGGTTTGGGTTAGGGTTATAAATGGATAGGGTTTGGTGTGTATGATGGGGTGTGTTTACCCTTTTCGGTTAGGGTTAGGGTTTGGTGTGTGTTATGATGGGGTGTGTTTACCCTCTAGGTTAGGGTTTGGTGTGTGTTATGATGGGGTGTGTTTACCCTTTAGGTTAGGGTTTGGTGTGTGTTATGATGGGGTGTGTTTACCCTTTAGGTTAGGGTTAGGGTTTGGTGTCTGTTATGATGGGGTGTGTTTACCCTTTAGGTTAGGGTTTGGGGTGTGTTATGATGGGGTGTGTTTTATCCTTTAGGTTAGGGTTAGGGTTTGGTGTGTGTTATGATGGGGTGTGTTTACCCTTTAGGTTAGGGTTAGGGTTTAGTGTGTGTTATGATGGGGTGTGTTTACCCTTCAGGTTAGGGTTTGGGGTGTGTTATGATGGGGTGTGTTTTATCCTTTAGGTTAGGGTTAGGGTTTAGTGTGTGATATGATGGGGTGTGTTTACCCTATAGGTTAGGGTTAGGGTTTAGTGTCTGTTATGATGGGGTGTGTTTACCCTTTAGGTTAGGGTTTGGTGTGTGTTATGATGGGGTGTGTTTTACCCTTTAGGTTAGGGTTAGGGTTTAGTGTGTGTTATGATGGGGTGTGTTTTACCCTTTAGGTTAGGGTTAGGGTTTAGTGTGTGTTATGATGGGGTGTGTTTTACCCTTTAGGTTAGGGTTAGGGTTTGGTGTGTATTATGATGGGGTGTGTTTTACCCTTTAGGTTAGGGTTAGGGTTTGGTGTGTGTTATGATGGGGTGTGTTTACCCTTTAGGTTAGGGTTAGGGTTTGGTGTGTGTTATGATGGGGTGTGTTTACCCTTTAGGTTAGGGTTAGGGTTTGGTGTGTGTTATGATGGGGTGTGTTTACCCTTTAGGTTAGGGTTAGGGTTTGGTGTGTGTTATGATGGGGTGTGTTTACCCTTTAGGTTAGGGTTTGGTGTGTGTTATGATGGGGTGTGTTTACCCTTTAGGTTAGGGTTAGGGTTTGGTGTGTGTTATGATGGGGTGTGTTTACCCTTTAGGTTAGGGTTTGGTGTGTGTTATGATGGGGTGTGTTTACCCTCTAGGTTAGGGTTAGGGTTTGGTGTGTGTTATGATGGGGTGTGTTTACCCTTTAGGTTAGGGTTTGGTGTGTGTTATGATGGGGTGTGTTTACCCTCTAGGTTAGGGTTTGGTGTGTGTTATGATGGGGTGTGTTTACCCTCTAGGTTAGGGTTTGGTGTGTGTTATGATGGGGTGTGTTTACCCTTTAGGTTAGGGTTAGGGTTTGGTGTCTGTTATGATGGGGTGTGTTTACCCTCTAGGTTAGGGTTTGGTGTGTGTTATGATGGGGTGTGTTTACCCTCTAGGTTAGGGTTTGGTGTGTGTTATGATGGGGTGTGTTTACCCTCTAGGTTAGGGTTTGGTGTGTGTTATGATGGGGTGTGTTTACCCTTTAGGTTAGGGTTAGGGTTTGGTGTCTGTTATGATGGGGTGTGTTTACCCTTTAGGTTAGGGTTAGGGTTTGGTGTGTGTTATGATGGGGTGTGTTTTACCCTTTAGGTTAGGGTTAGGGTTTGGTGTGTGTTATGATGGGGTGTGTTTACCCTTTAGGTTAGGGTTAGGGTTTGGTGTGTGTTATGATGGGGTGTGTTTTACCCTTTAGGTTAGGTTTAGGGTTTGGTGTGTATTATGATGGGGTGTGTTTACCCTTTAGGTTAGGGTTAGGGTTTAGTGTGTGTTATGATGGGGTGTGTTTACCCTTTAGGTTAGGGTTTGGTGTGTGTTATGATGGGGTGTGTTTTACCCTTTAGGTTAGGGTTAGGGTTTAGTGTGTGTTATGATGGGGTGTGTTTACCCTTTAGGTTAGGGTTTGGTGTGTGTTATGATGGGGTGTGTTTTACCCTTTAGGTTAGGGTTAGGGTTTGGTGTGTGTTATGATGGGGTGTGTTTACCCTTTAGGTTAGGGTTAGGGTTTGGTGTGTGTTATGATGGGGTGTGTTTACCCTTTAGGTTAGGGTTTGGTGTGTGTTATGATGGGGTGTGTTTACCCTCTAGGTTAGGGTTTGGTGTGTGTTATGATGGGGTGTGTTTACCCTCTAGGTTAGGGTTTGGTGTGTGTTATGATGGGGTGTGTTTACCCTTTAGGTTAGGGTTTGGTGTGTGTTATGATGGGGTGTGTTTACCCTTTAGGTTAGGGTTTGGTGTGTGTTATGATGGGGTGTGTTTACCCTTTAGGTTAGGGTTTGGTGTGTGTTATGATGGGGTGTGTTTACCCTCTAGGTTAGGGTTAGGGTTTGGTGTGTGTTATGATGGGGTGTGTTTACCCTTTAGGTTAGGGTTAGGGTTTGGTGTGTGTTATGATGGGGTGTGTTTACCCTTTAGGTTAGGGTTAGGGTTTGGTGTGTGTTATGATGGGGTGTGTTTACCCTTTAGGTTAGGGTTTGGTGTGTGTTATGATGGGGTGTGTTTACCCTTTAGGTTAGGGTTAGGTTTAGTGTGTGTTATGATGGGGTGTGTTTACCCTTTAGGTTAGGGTTTGGTGTGTGTCATGATGGGGTGTGTTTACCCTTTAGGTTAGGGTTTGGTGTGTGTTATGATGGGGTGTGTTTACCCTTTAGGTTAGGGTTTGGTGTGTGTTATGATGGGGTGTGTTTACCCTTTAGGTTAGGGTTAGGGTTTGGTGTGTGTTATGATGGGGTGTGTTTACCCTCTAGGTTAGGGTTTGGTGTGTGTCATGATGGGGTGTGTTTACCCTTTAGGTTAGGGTTTGGTGTGTGTTATGATGGGGTGTGTTTACCCTTTAGGTTAGGGTTTGGTGTGTGTTATGATGGGGTGTGTTTACCCTTTAGGTTAGGGTTTGGTGTGTGTTATGATGGGGTGTGTTTACCCTCTAGGTTAGGGTTTGGTGTGTGTTATGATGGGGTGTGTTTACCCTTTAGGTTAGGGTTAGGGTTTAGTGTGTGTTATGATGGGGTGTGTTTACCCTTTAGGTTAGGGTTTGGTGTGTGTCATGATGGGGTGTGTTTACCCTTTAGGTTAGGGTTTGGTGTGTGTTATGATGGGGTGTGTTTACCCTTTAGGTTAGGGTTTGGTGTGTGTTATGATGGGGTGTGTTTACCCTTTAGGTTAGGGTTAGGGTTTGGTGTGTGTTATGATGGGGTGTGTTTACCCTCTAGGTTAGGGTTTGGTGTGTGTCATGATGGGGTGTGTTTACCCTTTAGGTTAGGGTTTGGTGTGTGTTATGATGGGGTGTGTTTACCCTTTAGGTTAGGGTTTGGTGTGTGTTATGATGGGGTGTGTTTACCCTTTAGGTTAGGGTTTGGTGTGTGTTATGATGGGGTGTGTTTACCCTCTAGGTTAGGGTTTGGTGTGTGTTATGATGGGGTGTGTTTACCCTTTAGGTTAGGGTTAGGGTTTGGTGTGTGTTATGATGGGGTGTGTTTACCCTTTAGGTTAGGGTTAGGGTTTGGTGTGTGTTATGATGGGGTGTGTTTACCCTTTAGGTTAGGGTTTGGTGTGTGTTATGATGGGGTGTGTTTACCCTTTAGGTTAGGGTTAGGGTTTGGTGTGTGTTATGATGGGGTGTGTTTACCCTTTAGGTTAGGGTTTGGTGTGTGTTATGATGGGGTGTGATTACCCTCTAGGTTAGGGTTTGGTGTGTGTTATGATGGGGTGTGTTTACCCTCTAGGTTAGGGTTTGGTGTGTGTTATGATGGGGTGTGTTTACCCTCTAGGTTAGGGTTTGGTGTGTGTTATGATGGGGTGTGTTTACCCTTTAGGTTAGGGTTAGGGTTTGGTGTGTGTTATGATGGGGTGTGATTACCCTTTAGGTTAGGGTTAGGGTTTGGTGTGTGTTATGATGGGGTGTGTTTACCCTTTAGGTTAGGGTTTGGTGTGTGTTATGATGGGGTGTGATTACCCTCTAGGTTAGGGTTTGGTGTGTGTTATGATGGGGTGTGTTTACCCTTTAGGTTAGGGTTTGGTGTGTGTTATGATGGGGTGTGTTTACCCTTTAGGTTAGGGTTTGGTGTGTGTTATGATGGGGTGTGTTTACCCTTTAGGTTAGGGTTTGGTGTGTGTTATGATGGGGTGTGTTTACCCTTTCGGTTTGCGAGGGGAGATGTCAACGGAGGGGCCAGGAGGGGGCATGTCAACAGGAAACATGTCCACCCACATCTGCAGCTGGCCCTGCACACACGCACACACACACACACACACACACACACACACACACACACACACACACACACACTCACACACACACACACACACACACACACACACACACACACACAGACACACACACACACTCACACACACACACACACACACACACACACACACACACACACACACACACAGACACACAAATAATTGTACTCCTCAAACTGATAATAAACCACCTTTTTTTGCATCAGATTACTGAATCTATTCCAATATAGATTTTAATGTCACATATAAATATATATTTTTGGTGGTTGTTGCAGTAGAGTTTGGCCAGTACCTGGTCCATGCCGGGCCGTGATTTGTGGTACAGTGTCCGTGTCTCAATGTGTTCTGGTACCAGTCTGCATTCTGGGCCGGCGATCTCCGTCCACCGGTGGAGAATCCTCAGGGACAGGTGCTCATAGGACTCCAGTGGCTCGTCTGCACACACACACACACACACACACACACACACACACACACACGCACACACACACACACACATGAACACACAACCAATAACAAACACACATTTATTTTTCTTCACAGGAGGTAAAAAGATGAGGAATATTTGGTTTAAATAGCATAGACACACACACACCAAGAGCATTACACAGTTAAATAGGCTATAAAGAGCAGAGTGACTGTCTGTCTATACGTCTGTCTGTCTGTCTGTCTGTCTGTCTGTCTGTCTGTCTGTCTGTCTGTCTGTCTGTCTGTCTGTCTGTCTGTCTGTCTGTCTGTCTCTATGTCTGTCTGTCTGTCTGTCTGTCTGTCTGTCCATACCCTCGTCCATAAACAGAGTTTTGCCATGGAACACTCTGTCGCCCACGGTGATGCATCCAGGCTGGAAGTGGGGTCCGTCCAATCGCTGGTCCTTACACAGTTTGGTCAGCAGCTCTGAGGGCTTCAGGCTGTC
This sequence comes from Aplochiton taeniatus, assembly GCA_017639675.1. Taxonomy (NCBI): domain Eukaryota; kingdom Metazoa; phylum Chordata; class Actinopteri; order Galaxiiformes; family Galaxiidae; genus Aplochiton; species Aplochiton taeniatus. The sequence continues at coordinate 2,340,505 of CM030190.1, forward strand.
CCTCCAGGCGTTGTAGCCATCACTGGACAGACAGGAGGACAGGGGACAGACAGGGTCAATACACACAAACAGACATGCACACACACACAATCCATCAACATACAAGCACACCAAACACAGACTGGACACACGGGAGGACGGGGGAGAGACGGGGTCAATACACACACACACACATACACACACAATCTATCAATATACAAACACACCAAACACAGACTGGGCAGACAGCAGGAGATACACACAAAGACATCACATTACACGCATGTAAATACACACACAGAAAACACAGACTGTCCCTCCACACACACGGCACATACACGGTACACATACACACACACGCACACACACACACACACACACACACACACACACACACACACACAGGCACTGACATGCAGTATTGCTGGGGCAGGCCACAGGTGGCTCTATGTCGGCTGTAGAATCGATTCTCCAGGTCGATCCGTGTCTCTCCAATCAGGTCGTCCCCTCCCACCAGGTCAAAGTCGTAAATCACAACGGTCAGCAGAGACTCCCTGGGAAACGTGGCCTGGAACTCAAAGGACCTGGACCAGGATCAGGAATACTTTACTTGCACATAAACAGTGTATATTCTGGAAAAACAACTCCATGACAACTTAGTAAACCGTGCCTTTGTGATAATAAAACAATAATACGCAGTGGAGGAAGTTTGGAGGTGAGTTGGCTAGGGAGTCTTAGTGAGTCTTAGTCTTAGTTACTGAGTCTTAGTCTTAGTTACCGAGTCTTAGTTAATTAGGTGGTTACCTGCCAAACACTGGGTTGAGTTGTTTGGGGATGTAGTTATCCCTGTCTTTGATCTCCGTTTTACCCAGACGCAGGACAATGTAAGGATCTGAGTTTCCATCTGGATCAGCCGGGTGCAGGTTGGAAGCCTGTCAGGGGCGGGGTGGGGGTGGGGGGGTGGGGTGGGGTGGGGTTGAGCAGAGAGGACCGGACGGGGTTAAAAAAGTTTGTTCTTGGAGGACGAGAGGAGAGGTATAGTTTATTTATTGCTATCTTTTTTAGCCCAGGGATTTTCTTCACAAGGGGGAGTCCACACAAAAAAAAATCACAATACATACACGTAATGAAAGATAAATCCAGTGCCGTAACTTCCTGTATATTTTCCTTGATACAGTCTAGCAGTGTGTGTGTGTGTGTGTGTGTGTGTGTGTGTGTGTGACTCACAGAGACTATGTAGACTCTGATGAGGAGTTCCACAGCAGCGTTTGGTGGGATGCCCCTGTTCACCTTCATCTTCCCCGCCTCTTGACCTGTGACTCCACCCTCGCCTTCCTCCTCACTCAGCTTATAGAGGCAGAATCGACCCTACAGTGGACGTTCAGAAGCATTCAAGAACACAGATGGACCATTCAACATAGTTTGTATCTGTGCTTCCTGGATATTATTTGAACTCCAACTTTCTACTCAGTGAGTAAATTCCTAACAACTGAAATATGACCTTCCTCTCTCTCCGTAGTCTCCTACCTTGAATTTGCCGACAAATCTGTCCTCGTTAGTGCCTTCCTCATCGTTGGCCTTCCCTCGGAACAGCTCGAAGGTGTTCACCCAATCCTCGAAGGAGCCAAACTCCGCCTCCAGCTCCTTATCATAGATCTAGACGGATCAGATGCAGACAGGCCGGCAGATAGGTCAGACAGACAGGTCAGACAGACAGATAGATAGACAGGCAGGCAGGCAGACAGGCAGGCAGGCAGGCAGGCAGGCAGGCAGGCAGGCAGGCAGGCAGGCAGGCAGGCAGACAGACAGACAGACAGACAGACAGACAGACAGACAGACAGACAGACAGATAAGAAAAGCATACAAACTAAAAAGGGACATACCGGTAGCTGTAGTTAGGACAACAGCCTAAACGTTATGAACACAATTGATAATCAAACTTACAGCTTGCCATGTGTTACTGAGGCCATCTAAAGTGGGAGGAGTTTGTCCATATTTACAGGGACCCGTTTGGGAGTGGGAGGAGTCTGCTTATCCGTTTGGCAGTGGGAGGAGTTTGTTTACCTTCAGGGTAGCAAGTTTGGCAGGAGGCGGAGCTTGTTCCAGGACTTGCTCTTTTCCTTTCCAATGTTTCTTCTTCGTCTCTCCTTCCTGCGGCCCGCTGACTACAAAGAAGCAGGGAAAACACTTTCAGTTAAAAGAATATAAAATATGAATCTTATCTTGCCTATCCTCTTCCATGTTCTAAACGGACAATACAAGATGAGAACTGAAAAACAGGACAGGAAGTGCTACCAGCTAGACAGAAGAAGAAGAAGTCAGTATATCATCATAGAATCAATCTCGAATCACTACTGGGTGACCAAATGACTGCTAAGCAACAAAGTGGAGGGAGTGGGGAGGGGGGGTAACATGGAGGGATCATCCCCCACTGCACTCTGTCCCCTGGAAGTTATTTTATTGTATATATTTATCTATTTTCATGCCGTATATAACAGATATACCGACTACTAACTTTTAAGGTTTGCTTCTTATGTGGGTTATATATATTTTTTGTATCATCGGTCATTTGCACATGATTGCAGTGCATGTGGTTTTGATTCATCATTGCACAATATGTTATCAAATTGGAATAACAGTGTCAAGGATCTTTCTGTTGGTTTACTCTAAACCCATCCAACTTACTTATTGGATAGTGTATAGTAATTGTGCATAACATATTCAGACTTGTAAGTGGTATATTATGGAGACATCCATATATTTATCCATTCAAATGTGTGTATTTTCTTTCCACACTGCTATTCTCCTAACTACCAGCAGATGTCACTGTCCTCAGTCCTTACCCAGGGACTCTACTCCTTCGGAGAGCAAGCCTTGGAGCGGACCCACTGCAACACACAACAGCCTGCATGTGTGTGACGTGTTTACACATGTATAAATGCTTTTACCCTAACACCCCTGCCCCCCCCCCCCCCCACACACACACACACACACACACACACACACACACACACACACACACACACACACAGCTCTAGAGCAACAACACAGAGTGGAGATGTTTATTTGGAAGACTCAAATGGCAGGGAAGGGTGATAATGAAAAGAGGGATGAAAGAGGGAAGATGGAAGGAGGATGGAGTGAGGATGAAGGGAGGACAGGAGGAGGGAAGGAGTTAAAGAACATGGAGTTTAGACTCACCACTTTCACTGCTCAATGTCAACTGTTTTCCATCTTTTTGCTTTGTCTGTATGGAACATCAACGACACACGCACGCACACACACACACACACACACACACACACACACACACACACACACACACACGCACGTAAATGATTACATTCAGTTCCAGTCTGTTGTACACAAAAGGTTTGCACACACATACAACACAAGGCTTTGGCTCCATTTCTTCCTTCCATTTCCGTTGACACACTGCCATATTCACAAACATACATGCAACAACTGAACGACTGTCAACAAAAACATGTTTAGGTTCATAGGCTATTTTCCCGTTGGCCTTGTTTATTATATATTTATGAAACAGTCGGCCCTTATAATATTTGTTTGCCTCTCTATAGCGTCACATTTGCATGAGCAGCATAATATAAGCGGCAGAGTAGTTCCATTCCTATTGCATCCATAAAAACGGAACAACGTGAAGGGAACTGTCAGATAACACCCAGCATTCATAATAGAATATTAAAAACGTCTCAAATCAAAATAGTTGTTCTGGGGTCAGTATCATTAGTAAAAACCTACTAGTTGTTATGACCTCATTATTGTTAGGGTTAGTTTTAGGGCTTAGGGGTTGCTGTTAGGGGTAGGGTTAGGGTTAGGTTGAGAAGGGGTTAGGGTTAGGGTGAAAAGGGGTTAGGGTTAGGGTTAAAAGGGGTTAGGGTTAGGGTGAGAAGGGGTTAGGGTTAGGGTGAGAAGGGGTTAGGGTTAGGGTGGAAAGGGGTTAGGGTTAGGTTGAAAAGGGGTTAGGGTTAGGGTGAGAAGGGGTTAGGGTTAGGGTGTGCATTGAGGCTGTGTGGTCCCACAGAAAGAGGCCCTCTTTGAAGCCCCGCCCACCTGATGTGTCTTGTCCAATGAGGCGTAGTATTTGGACCACCAGTCAAGCACGCTCTCTGCTGCCTCGTCCGCCATGGCACGTTGCCGGCTTTGGGGAGACTTCTTCAAACTCTTTCCGGACTCCTGTCAATCACACGGGAGGGGGGTTGTGTGTGTGTGTGTGTGTGTGGTTTTGCAGTACATTGTGTGTGTGTGTGTGTGTGTGTGTGTGTGTGTGTGTGTGTGTGTGTGTGTGTGTGCGTGTATCCATCTCTTACCTTGGTATCCGGCCCAGCCTGTATAACTGGTGGGAGCTGGATAGGCGGGAGTTCCTTCTCCATGGATATGAGGAAATCCTGATTGGTCAATGTGGCAGTGGGGCCGGTCTCTGCAGGATGATAAGACGATCCTATTGGACAGGAGAACGTCTCAGGCATAAATGACTGATTATGGATTAGTTGGATTTCTTTTTCCAGTAAATTGCAACATTTACATTATATCTTTATTGTTTCTTGTCAAAGGTATTTAGATTTTCAGTTTAGAAGAGGTTTGTGAAGTTAGTTCCAGGTAAGAAGGTCTTGCCAACTTCCAAAATTTTAACCTGAACAGTATTATATTTATCTTATTACTTTCATGTCCAATCTACCAGAATGAGCTTCAGAATACACTCAGCATTTAGAAGTGGGTATCCCACTATGATGAAATTCAGAAACATGGTTAACCTTTTCAATACAAACACACAGTGATCATCACTATGCCAACAATTAGTTGGTTAACCCTTTCAATACAAACACACAACGATCATCACCATGACAACACTGAGACGGTTAACCCTTTCAATACAAACACACAGCGATCATCACTATGACAACACTAAGATGGTTAACCCTTTCAATACAAACACACAGATCATCACTATGACAACAGTGAGACAGTTACCCCTTTCAATACAAACACACAGCGATCATCACTGTGACAACAATCAGATGGTTAACCCTTTCAATACAAACACACAGCGATCATCACTATGACAACAATCAGTCAGCTTACCCTTTCTGCTCAGTGTTCCCCGCGGGGGTACGGGTGAGGGCGGGGGTAACAGAGAGGGGGAGGCCACAGGGCGCGGAGGGGGGGGGATGTATTTGATGGTTTTGAGGTTGTTGATGACGTGGCTGCCCACTAGCGTGCTCCGACCAAACGCTCTCCAGTCCACCACACTGAGGCTGAGAGGAGGCAGCAGGTGCTCCTTCTCTGGGAGCTCCTGGTGTTAGAATGACTATTAATATATTATAATATAATATAATATATTATAATGGAATGGAATGGAATATAATATATTATAATATCATTTATATAACATAAAATAATATAAATATACAGTGGGGCCAAAAAGTATTTAGTCAGCCACTGATTGTGCAAGTTCTCCTACTTAGAAAGATGAGAGAGGTCTGTAATTTTCATCTTAGGTACACTTCAACTATGAGAGACAAAAATGAGAAAAAAATCCAGGAAATCACATTGTAGGATTTTTTAAGAATTTATTTGTAAACTATGGTGGAAAATAAGTATTTGGTCACCCACAAACAAGCAAGATTTCTGGCTCTCACAGACCTGTAACTTCTTCTTTAAGAAGCTCTTCTGTCCTCCACTCGTTACCTGTATTAATGGAACCTGTTTGACCTCGTCATCTGTATAAAAGACACCTGTCCACAGCCTCAAACAGTCAGACTCCAAACTCAACCATGGCCAAGACCAAAGAGCTGTCGAAGGACACCAGGAAGAAAATTGTAGACCTGCACCAGGCTGGGAAGAGTGAATCTGCAATAGGCAAGCAGGTTGGTGTGAATAGATCAACTGTGGGAGCAATTGTAAGAAAATGGAAGACATACAAGACCATTTATAATCTCCCTCGATCTGGGGCCCCACGCAAGATCTCATCCCGTGGGGTCAAAATGATCATGAGAACGGTGAGCAAAAATCCCAGAACTACACGGAGGGACCTGATGAATGACCTGCAGAGAGCTGGTACCAAAGTAACAAAGGCTACCATCAGTAACACACTACGCCGAGAGGGACTCAAATCCTGCAGTGCCAGGCGTGTCCCCCTGCTTAAGCCAGTACATGTCCAGGCCCGTCTGAAGTTTGCCAGAGAGCATATGGATGATCCAGAAGAGGATTGGGAGAATATCATGTAGTCAGATGAAACCAAAATAGAACTTTTTGGTAAAAACTCAACTCGTCATTTTTGGAGGAAGAAGAATGCTGAGTTGCATCCCAAGAACACCATACCTACTGTGAAGCATGGGGGTGGAAACATCATGCTTTGGGGCTGTTTTACTGCAAAGGGGACAGGACGACTTATCCGTGTTAAGGGAAGAATGAACGGGGCCATGTATCGTGAGATTTTAAGCCAAAACCTCCTTCCATCAGTGAGAGCATTGAAGATGGAACGTGGCTGGGTCTTCCAGCATGACAATGATCCCAAACACACCGCTCGGGCAACGAAGGAGTGGCTCCGTAAAAAGCATTTCAAGGTCCTGGAGTGGCCTAGCCAGCCTCCAGACCTCAACCCCATAGAAAATTTGTGGAGGGAGTTGAAAGTCTGTGTTGCCCAGCGACAGCCCCAAAACATCACTAAAGGAGATCTGCATGGAGGAATGGGCCAAAATACCAGCTACAGTGTGTGCAAACCTGGTGAAGACTTACAGGAAACGTTTGACCTCTGTCATTGCCAACAAAGGTTATGTTACAAAGTATTGAGTTGAACTTTTGTTATTGACCAAATACTTATTTTCCACCATCATTTACAAATAAATTCTTTAAAAATCCTACAATGTGATTTCCTGGATTTTTTTTC
>CM030190.1:2349893-2357393 GCA_017639675.1 Aplochiton taeniatus
TTTGACGCTCATCTTCTTCCAGACTATCCACTTTTAGTTGATCAATGGACCCCTTGAGTTACCCACCCCCCCCCCCCCCCCCCGACACCCCATTGAAAACCCTGGCTCCGCCCCTGAGTCAGACACATACGTTGGTGGTGAGGCTGTGGGAGTTGAAGGTGACGCGGGCGAAGGGGTCTGAGAAACCTGTGCTGTCACCCGCTATCAGCCCACGCGCCTGGTACATGTGGGCTCTGAGCTGGAACCGGTGCTGTTCTGAGGGGACAACACACACACACACACACACACGCACACGCACACACACACACACACACAATGCTAAATAATAATAAAAAATAACTATTTGTTGTATTTACTGACAAAACAAGTCTACTAGCTTAATGTCAAAAATACTAACAAGAATAAGACAAAACCTGTGTGTGTTTGTTAAAAAGTTGCACACACACAAAGAAAAGTGAAACACCCTCTAAGTTAGCTACCCGCATAGAACAGGTGGGCAGGGGGCGTCCCGGGCTCTGTGGCTCCCCCAGTGGCCGGTTCAAACCCTGCAGGCAGGTTCTCCAGCATGTGAGCTGAATCTCTGGTGCTGCCCAGCCAAAGGTAGAAGTCCAGCTTGGCCTGCACACTCCACATGCCAGCCACACGCTTCCCCGGAGGCTGAACACACACACACACACACACACACACACACACACACACACACACACACACACACACACACACACACACACACACACACAGAGCACACACAAGTGCACAGAAACACAAACATTCCCACTCAGACACCACAAATGTACTTGAAAACGTATTCTTTTGAAAATGAGAAGCATTGCACGTTTGAACTTCTGGATAATGTAATTCCTGTCAGCTGTAGTGACAGCATGTCCAGATGCTTCAGTTCATAGTGAGTGCACCTTGAGGTGGAGAGTCTGGATCGCGCCGCAGTCCCTGCCCCTCTCCTCGGGGTTGGCAGAGTACAGGAGGTGACGAGCCGGGACGCGGGCATACGCTACCCGCTTGTTGTTGCTGAGCAACCACACAAACACATCTGGGATGGTGTGTTGGGGCTGGAGACAGTAGCATCAAACACACACGCATGCGCGCGCACACACACACACACACACACACACACACACATACATGCGCACACCCACACACGCGCACACACACACACGCACACACACACACACACACACAAACATACAAACAAGTGTTCAATTAGACATGTAATATACATTAATGCATTCATGTAGACAACTAACGCATAAATACATCTTTATACACAGATACTACTTAATTTTATGGTTTAGTCTCTCTCTCTCTCTCTCTCTCTCACACACACACACACACACACACACGCACGCACACACGCACGCACACACGCACGCACACACACACATACCTACCTCCTCCACCAGGAAGCGCACTCTCTGTGTGAGTCTGACAGCGTCCTGGAGCATGTCTTTGACACTGCGAACCTTCCTCTTCTTCCCACAGAGGGACTTGGCCTCTGCTATCACACTCTCCTGAAACAAACAGGTCACATTCCCAAAAGATTCAGTTCTACTATAATACTTTCCTGGAGAGACCAGGTCATATTCCCAAATGATTTCAGTTCATTAAACTGTTTTGGAGTTCTAGAAAGTCAAAGAATAGTGGTGACTCAAAGGAGCCACCAGTCAATAGAAACATATGAAAATGTAATTGTTTTTGTACAATGTAAATTAAAATCAGCCACATGCACTGACAATATAAACAGAAAGGGGGGTATATTGAGTATTACTTTTGAAGCCGGGAATAGCAGAGGAATATTGATGGTGTAGTGAGTGCCGTGTGACTAGGAGAGACAAAGATCCTGGCTTCTTACCAGCTCTTGTTTGCACATGGTGGAACGCTTCTTATCCAACAGGGTCAGGTTACTCTTCTTCGGCTTCCCTTCCACAAACACTATGAAGTTCCTGCCAGTGGTAGAGCGTAAATATACACACGCACACACGCACACACACAAAACACACCACGAAATACAGCTTGAGGTCATATAAAGTGTCAGAAAGTTTGACTTGGGAGGGAAACATACTGTTTATATGAGACTGGAGAATAAATCATTCTATTTAATTTAATTCAATTTTGTACTCAAAATGTGTAGCATCTTTCTGTAAACAGGTGTTTTGTTTTCAGTGTTGCAGTGGAGCCCTTGGCTATGTGATAGAGATCAGTCGAAGGGTCTAGTTCCCTGATTCCAACTGCGCCAGTTGCATATATTGTACCAGTCTCTGACCATTGGGAAAGAATCATGGTCATGAATTCATCTTTATCATCATCATTATCTTCAGTTTGATTGGTTGGTTCGAATACCTGGCATCCATACAGAACTCCTGGAAAACTCTGAGCAAGTGAGGCTCCGCCTCCGGGTCGGACAGCCGGTTCAGCTCTGCCGCTCTGGCCACGCCCTCTTCCTGGAGGGAACATGATGACATCACCAGTCATCATCATGATACATCATCATCATCATGATACACGGGCAACTTTTGGGGGGCAATATCGCCCGCAATATTGCTCTCAACGATTGCCGGCAAAAATTACTTTTGAAAAGCGGCAATTTAGGATCTCTCTGCATAGCGGCGTTCCAAACAGCACCACCCACCATAGTGGATAAAGTGGTGCCCTGAAACCTATCCAACGCCCCTTAGCTTACAGAACGGTGTCAATTCACAGGACTAGATAGTCCAGGAGAATTGAGAAACATTTCTCTGGGCTTAGAGGGGAGGTGTGGTGGGCGTACAAACATGACGGCCACATTCTCCAGCATGTTGGAGTTGTGTAGGCGATAGCTACAGTCCTCCCAGCTGCTGATCACATGGACACAGGGCTTCTTCTTGTGGATAGGCAGGTAGGTGTAATACCTGGAGGACAAGGAATAACAGTATCATACAGTGTCAGTCAGTCCAAGTCAGGGACTGGAAGTTTAACCCCTTAAGGCTAGCATTACAGCATAGCTAGGGTCATTCTCTTCCGTTCGTAAAATAATCTCGTTGTTTAAGTGGTGGTTTGAAACAAGTTCCGTAAAAAACAGGATTGTTATTTGATTTATTCCACGAGTTGTGAGACCTGAAGTTACAACTTTAGTGTGTTAAGGCCTGTCAAAGAGCCAGAGGAATAACATGCAATGCTCACACATCATTCTGCAGACCACTCTCAGGCTCAGCAAAGACCTTTGATGCCTGGTGCCTAACAATCCGTCACCAAGATGAAGTGAGATCCACATTCTTAGCGTTGTTAGTTTGGGAAACTAACTGACGAGGTAGATGCTCGTCGTAGATAAAGTGGGTTGGAGCTGACATTTTCAGAGTCGGTTGGAATTAAGAGGTATTCTATTCAATTTCTGTATATACCATCTTAAAACATAATGAAAACCTCTAAAACCATATCTATTTTGTAAGTACCATCCTAAAACATAATGAAAACCTCTAAAACCATATCTATTTTGATATGTACCATCCTAAAACATAATGAAAACCTCTAAAACCATATATAGTTGTATATATACCATCCTAAAACATAATGAAAACCTCTAAAACCATATCTATTTTGATATGTACCATCCTAAAACATAATGAAAACCTCTAAAACCATATCTATTTTGATATGTACCATCCGTAAACATAATTCAAACCTCCAAAACCATATATATTTTTGTTTATACCATCCCAGAACATAATTCAAACCTCCAAAACCATACCTATTTTTGTATATACCATCCTAAAACATAATTCAAACCTCCAAAATCATATCTATATTTGTACGCACCATCCCAAAACATCATTAAAACCTTCAGAACCATATCTAATTGCATAGAAAAGTCAACTTCAAAGTGGAGCACCTGTTTCCGTCTATGATGACGGGTTTCTCCGCGGGTGTGCTGGACTGACACAGGTTCCTGGGGGGTTCCTGTGGTTCGGACAGCAGAGGCCAGATGAGTGAGGGGCTGCCGCCCCCCAGGCTGCTGTCGGGGTCCTGGGGTTCGGGGGTCCTGGCTCTCCTGATCCCACCACCGCTGGGCGGAACTGGGGGCTCCAGCATGTTGCCATGGGTACCTACAGGAACAGCAGGGGTGTATTTAAACGTCACGTTAAACCGACGTCGGTTTGGAGGGTTGATAGAGGACCGACGCCGTTCCTACCGAGCCGATGAGAATCTCCACACCTTTTTTTCCTGTCCACTTTTTTGGGGGCATTTGCTATTATAAGACGGCTCTTTCACCAATAGTTCTAATCGGTTCCTAGACTGTAGGGAGAGAGAGGGTTTCCTCTAAACGTGGTTATTTGTTTAACGTTTTCAGCTCTGTTTTGATCTATCGTGTATTTGAGGACTGGACTATTACATCATTCTGTGTCTGGGTTCTGGGACACACACTGACAAAGACTCACGTCGTGAGAAAGCATTGCATTCTATATATTAAGTGATGACACAGTTTACCAGTCAATAATCTATAAATAATCTGTAAATACTATATCAATAATATTTAAACAATATATAAATACAATTTGAGTAATCTATGTATACTATATAAATAATATATAAATAATATATGCCATTCGATGGACCCTTCTATCCACGGGGCCTTACAGTACTATGGGTGCGTTCAGCTTTAGTATTGGTGGCCCCTGCTGCGAGGTAATGAGTCCGAATCTAAAGATCTAAAGGGACCCACAGCAGCTTCCACTCACCCACAGACAGCTCAAAGGAGATTGGCTTGTCCCCTATCTTCCTGTCAATCATGCTGGCTTCAAATACGGCCCCGAAGAGAAGGAGAGAGTCTTTGTCCTCCTCATAAAGCTACCCAGAAACAAATCATGTTAAAAACTCCCAACGGATGATAAACATTCATTTAAGTACTTTTAACCTGATAAAAAATTATAAATATGAAGTACTTTTAACCTGACAATAGATACTTAATAATAATAATGGCCTTTTTCTTCTTCTACTGTGTCTCACCTCTGGAGGCGGGTCCACAGGAAGGACCTCCGGTTCCATAGCTTTTATTTTGTCCTCCTCCCCGGGTCCTCCTCCAGCCCCCGCCCCTCCTCCTGCTCCAGTGGATTTAGGATCCTTCCCCCCTGCCTTCCCGGGTTTTACGTCCTTTACGGCCCCGGCGAGTTTAGGCACCGCCCCCGCAGCTCCTGATAGGATCTCCACCGCCAGCTCCAGATAGACCCGCCCCCTGTAAGACACGCCCTCCCCGATGCCCTCCGTGTTATCATCCCCCAATGAGAAGTTGCGGGCGGAGCCATAAATGTTTATCCAGGCGGGACCAAACGTTGGGAGGAATCCTGAAAACAGAGGGATTGACGGGGGAAAGCATTGTTAATATTTAATTCAAAAATACCTAAATCACAAGCCATAGAAACAAACTGGCTCCACAGCACCAACCCGTAGATTATGAAGTATTAATATAGTTGGTGTTGGAGCTGTTCTCTGACCTCGATCCCCGTCCTGTTCGTTAGAGATGCGTCTCAGGTCAATGTAGTGCGTCCCTATGGCAACGTCGTTCATGCTGCCCTCGTCCCAGACCTGCACCTTCAGCCTCTGGCACAGAGGGGGGAACATCTCCTTAAAGACCACCTGCTCGTTCCACACGGGGTTAGCTGTCGACTTCTGAGTGGATGTCCTGCCCTGTAACACAACGGAACATAATAAACATAATATAACATAATAGCAATGTGAGATGGACTGGAACAGAGTAGACTGGGTTAGATAGAACTGTCTTTATGTGGACTAGCCTCGGATCAGCTAACCTGTCCTTCAGTGGACTGGACTAGACTGTATTTAAGTGGACTGGACTTGGATAGACTAGCCTGTTCTTAAGTGGACTGGACTAGACTAGACTAGACTGTATTTAGTAAGTGGACTGGACTAGCCTGTTCTTAAGTGGACTGGACTGGACTAGACTAGACTGTATTTAGTAAGTGGACTGGACTAGCCTGTATTTAAGTGGATTGGACTAGAGTGGACTAGCCTGTCCTCAAGTGGGCCTGACAGAACCGGGTCTGGGTTGGAGCTGCGGGCCGCGGTCGATATGCGCACCGTCTGTTTGAAGAAGGACACCATCACGTAAGGGTCGACCAGGGCAGTGTTGTCCCCGATGAAGGCCTTGGTGACGTTGGCCATGAGGCTGGAGTTGTTTCGGGGAAGGCCCTCGGCGCGGTACACCTTCACGTAGAACCGGGCCCACGGTCGCTCGGACGGAAAGCCCTCTGGAAGCAGCAGGTTCCTGGCAGAATCAGGACGGAGCACGTGGGAATCTATTCAGAGCTTTTGTGCACTATATTCTACATTTCTGTATTGTTTTTCATTTTGTTTGTTGTAACTTTACGCTACGGGTTCATTTGTGTGCATTCTGTGAGGTGTGTGTGTATGCTATGAGGTGTGGGCGTATGCTGTGAGGTGTGTGTGTGTTGTTGTGAGGTGTTTATGTGCAGTGAGGTGTGTGTGTGTTGTTGTGAGGTGTTTATGTGCAGTGAGGTGTGTGTGTGTTGTTGTGAGGTGTTTATGTGCAGTGAGGTGTGTGTGTGTTGTTGTGAGGTGTTTATGTGCTGTGAGGTGTGTGTGTGTTGTTGTGAGGTGTTTATGTGCTGTGAGGTGTGTGTGTGTTGTTGTGAGGTGTTTATGTGCTGTGAGGTGTGTATTTGCTGTGAGGTGTGTGTGTGTGTGTGTATTCTGTGAGCTGTGCGTGTTCACTGTGAGGTATGTGTGCATGCTGTGAGGTGAGTGTGGGTTGTTGAGTGTGAGGTGACTGACTGACTTGCTTATCTGTTCTTCTGCGTCGGTGAACTTCTGGCTCTGCTGCACGGCGTCCCCCTTCCCTGACACACTGATGTCACACTTCAGGTAACCTCTGACCCCGGTGCCTATGTCAGCAGGGTCGGTGAGAACCGCCCACTTGTTGGTGAACTGGTAACCTTTTAGGAGTAAAGGAGGAAAATGAGAGGATGACCTACAGCAAAGGAGGGGGATTAGAGAAAGAATATGAGAATGGGATGACTAAGGAACCAGGGACCAGGAAGAGAGGAGGAGAGGAGGACAGGAAGAGAGGAGGAGAGGAGGACAGGAAGAGAGGAGGAGACGGGATGAGGAAGATATAGTGTGATCAGAGGCGGTGATAGGGTTAAAGGTTAAAGGTTGACTACCAGGCTGACGGTAGAGCGTTCCTACGTCCAGCTTGAAGGAACCCACACAAAAACTCCGCATGATCTTAGAGTGCATCACCTGCCATGGAAACAGATGGAAAGAAAAACTTCATCTGTTTCTTTATTTATGAATACAAGGAGAAGACCTGGTTGGACAAAGTTACATTTTTTAGTCCTTATATTATAAAATAAATGAAATGAAATGATACAATACTTAAGAAACAACTGCACTAACACATTTTAACCACGTTGCTGTCAATAATTATTGTTGAAAGTGTGTAGTGCTTGATTTTCGGAAAATGAATTTTACTTA
>CM030190.1:2362393-2369893 GCA_017639675.1 Aplochiton taeniatus
CGAATTAATGTTAAGCTAGGAGGTTACATTAAACGTTGGTCCATTTAGATAAGCGCTGCCTAGAGTGTGTCTACTATTTTATTCTTACCCCGGTCACTAACGTTAGTGAAACCATGATCGTTATTCACAGTTCTGGGAGGTGATCAGTGACGAGCACGGCATTGATCCAACTGGCACGTACCACGGTGACAGCGACTTGCAGTTGGAGCGAATAAATGTTTATTACAATGAGGCAACTGGTAGGTAACGTTTGTGCAAAAATGTATTAGACAAAAATGTTTGTCTCTTAGTTAATATTACACTTATATCATTTCATTCGTTTTTACACTTTTGTGGCTGTATCCACAGGAGGGAAATATGTTCCTCGCGCCATCCTCGTGGATCTGGAGCCGGGAACAATGGATTCAGTCCGCTCAGGGCCGTTTGGACAAATCTTTAGGCCAGACAACTTTGTCTTTGGTAAAAAAAAAAAAATTACTAAATAAACTTTTTGCCTTCATAGACATATATATTTGAAAACAAAATAAAAACGTTTTGAAGAATTCATAAAAATGTTGGTTAGTAAGATACCTTTTTACTGTAATTGCTGTTACTAATGGAGCAGCACAGCTCTCCTTACAGCATCGTCATGGCAGCTCAAGGTCATGGAGCCTAATGATGTAATCTCTAATTTTTGCATTGTTTGCTGGTCTTGTGTTCCTCAGGCCAGAGTGGAGCGGGTAACAACTGGGCAAAGGGCCACTACACAGAGGGTGCTGAGCTTGTAGACTCGGTCTTGGACGTGGTGAGGAAAGAAGCCGAAAGCTGCGACTGTCTTCAGGGTTTCCAGCTCACCCACTCCCTGGGTGGGGGCACAGGCTCAGGCATGGGTACCCTCCTCATTAGCAAAATCAGAGAAGAGTACCCAGACAGAATCATGAACACGTTCAGTGTGGTGCCTTCCCCAAAGGTGTCGGACACTGTTGTGGAGCCCTACAACGCCACTCTGTCCGTCCACCAGCTGGTGGAGAACACAGACGAGACCTACTGCATCGACAACGAGGCGCTCTACGACATCTGCTTCCGCACCCTCAAACTGACCACGCCCACCTACGGCGACCTCAACCACCTGGTGTCGGCCACCATGAGCGGGGTCACCACCTGCCTGCGATTCCCCGGCCAGCTCAATGCCGACCTGAGGAAGCTGGCTGTAAACATGGTGCCCTTCCCCCGTCTCCACTTCTTCATGCCGGGCTTCGCCCCCCTCACCAGCAGGGGGAGCCAGCAGTACCGGGCCCTAACGGTGCCTGAGCTCACCCAGCAGATGTTTGACGCCAAGAACATGATGGCGGCCTGCGACCCTCGTCATGGGCGCTACCTCACAGTGGCGGCCATCTTCAGAGGCCGCATGTCCATGAAGGAGGTGGACGAGCAGATGCTGAACGTGCAGAACAAGAACAGCAGCTACTTCGTGGAATGGATCCCCAACAACGTCAAAACAGCCGTCTGCGACATTCCTCCCCGAGGCCTCAAGATGGCCGCTACCTTCATCGGCAACAGCACGGCCATCCAGGAGCTGTTCAAGCGCATCTCCGAGCAGTTCACCGCCATGTTCCGTCGCAAGGCCTTCCTCCACTGGTACACTGGCGAGGGCATGGACGAGATGGAGTTCACAGAGGCAGAGAGCAACATGAACGACCTGGTGTCAGAGTACCAGCAGTACCAGGACGCTACAGCAGAGGAGGAGGGCGAGTTTGAGGAGGAGGGAGAGGAGGATATGGGCTGAAGCCCCCTCCCCTGTGCTCTGTTTCCTGAGTTGTGTTTTGCATGCTATTGTCCCTCTGTACTGACCTTTATCAACTCAAGAAACAATAAATTTACTTGTTTTTTTCCAAAGCAGTTTTTTCATGATGTCATTTGGTTTATTTTGACAAAAAGTAACAAGCCATTCTGAATTTAATGTGTAACTACATTAATACTTGGTAATTGTTAAGATTCCAATCAAATGTCTAAAAACTGAAACAGCAGTCAGCATAGATTTCACAGTAAATTACCTTTGACAGCTAGCATTGTACAGAGCAGTGTTCCAACTTGGGATAGGCATGCCTAATCTACATCATCAAAGAATGCCACAACCAAAAACACAAGGTAAGACCACAGAATAAAACATTTTACTACCAACGGCATGAAATAGAATATAAGATTCAAACTTCTGTTGAAGTAAAAGTCCAGATATAAAAATTAAAACGCTACAATAAGCCCTATGTTGAACTATCATGTTTTAAAAGTATGACTTCAAAAACATTTAAAATCAGAGATTATTCACTATGGGGCAAGCTTTGAATTCTAGCCAGAGGAAGATTCATAGTCAATCCAGTTGGCCAGCTTCTAAACAAACTTAATGATATATCTGAATGGTTGTCCATGATGAAATACCTTTGTGTATGCATGTTAGGCATCCCTAACAGCTGACAGCTGGCTAAGTTGTCAGTCCTACTTTGTGCTCAACCCTAGACAGAACCATCCTCTGTATTAACTGCTTGATACAGGAAGGACCAAACGATTGAGTAAAGTAAGCATTCTTAACCGAGTAATTACATTATTAATCAAACCCTAAATGTACACTGATGTAAAGAGATACATGAGCCCCCCCCCAGCCCCACTGAGTGATGTCATCTTCAGTCAAGCAACCTCAGATGTCAGCACGACGCTAAATATAAACAGTTTCTTGAAAAGGGAGTCTTCATCATCCTCCTTTGTAGCTTCATTCGTCACATGGGGATCTGTTGGAAATGTCTGGAACACACACATAAAAATTCAGTTTGTTGTAAAACGGCCTTTATGTAGGAAGAATGACTGATGCTGTTCATGCTATACTCTAGACTAAAGAGCACCACAATACACACGCCATAGAATCAGACTGAGGAGGAAACACTATGCCTGTACAATCCATTGGTTTCCAGTGGCAACAGAAGCAGAAACAAACTTTTGTTTCCTCCAGTGCCGGCTGTTTTTTTTTTTTGTTTGCTTGTTTTTACTGTTCAGCTCTTAGGGTTGCCATGGTGCTGAACTCAAATCCAATTACTTGTCACTCTGATTCTGTGACATACTTGGTTTACTCAGCCAAATGCATGTCTGGCAGGGACAGCGCAAACACAAACTGGAAATGCGTCCAGACATGATGACACAACAAATCTCTGTGGGCAGAACTCAGAAGTGGTCTTGAGAGGCTACTTTAAGTCCATAACTACATGCATTGGTTAAAATGAGTAGGCCCTACACTGGAGTACAGAACTGACACAGTGGAAAATAAATACTGAAAAGGTGGACATATAAATGTGTTTATACTTTGTAAGAAGGTGATCTTATAACTGAGAAGGTGGTCATAGGAGGAAGAGTATTTGGCTCAACGTTATTGAGAATGTGGGCACACTGCCCTGAGAGGGAGGTACTGAGCACAAGTACAGCTTGTGGGCTTGTCTGTCTTTCAATGGCAAAAAAAGGTATTTATCTTTGTCCTTTGTCTAAGGCTACAGGTACATGGACAGACAGGCCATGCTCACAGGCCAAACAGTCCCTTGAGGACAGAACAGAATCCAGAAGACCAGGTGGGAGCTAGCTAGCTGGGGATTGGCCAGTCGACAGGAAGACAGCTTACATGCCATCTGGTGATCGGCCAGTCGACAGCAAGACACCTTACATGCTATCTGGTGATTGGTCAGTCGACAGGAAGACAGATGGAATCAGATGCAGAGCGAGGCCAAGCATGTAACATGTCAAATTTGAAGAACATAGAACTTAGCTTTACCAAATGCCTATGCACAAAGGGCATCTTTATTTCATGGAAATAATGTCAAATATATATAAACTGTGAAAATATACAGCACCAGTCAAATGTTTCGATACGCTTTGTCATTCAAGCGAATGGGAAAGTGCGTCCAAACTTTTGACTGGTACTATATACTGTGTATATATATATATATATACATATTAAATTAAATACTTATTTGCAGGTGGTCTGACCATAAGTGATTCCATTCCCAATGTGAGGAACAGGAAGCAGCATCCACAAGCGGGAGCGAAAGGTCGGAGGTCGGGGGACGCTATGCTGCCTACCTGGGGTGTGGGGTCTGAGGGGGGGCTGGGAGGAGGAGCAAGGAGGAGGATGGGTCATGGTGGGCGGCGGCGCTCCTAAGAGAAGAGAGCATCAATACCTGCAGGGGTGAGCACCAGAGCCTGCAGCAGGTCAGAGAGGGACACTATGCCCCTGACCGTGTCCTCACTGTCCACCAACACCAGCCGATGGACCTGCCAAAGACAGAGGCCACAAGGAAGAGATAAGAGAACGCCCATAGGGAAACTGTATAAACTACTACAACCAGGATTCAGGACAGCTGTTCAATACAAACACACAGCAACTTCAATCTTAACACGAGTAACTTGGTGAAAGAGTGACCTCTGCTTTGGCAATGCGGTCTATGATGACCTCCAGGGTTTCGTTGGGGTAACACTTCAACACGCCTTCCACACAGCACCACCTCGACTCAATCACTTCCTGCATCGTCATGTTCAGGTTATTGTAGTTCTTCTGGGCGGCTAGGTTCTGAAACAATGACATTCAGCAGAAAACGTAACATTAACAACACTTGGACTTCAATAATTGAATACAACTTAAAAATATCCAAAAAAGATCATTTTTAAATTCTGCAGTAAATGTAGTTGATCCAATAACCCCCTTCCTTTTAAATCAGTATTGAAACGTTTCTCTGTGGTTTATCAGACAGTGTGGCTACTTACAATGACATCAAACCGAGAGTAGAGCGCCACTACTTTCCCTGCAAAGGAGATGAAGAGCAGGGACGAGACGCCAAAGAAAAGATTTTCAACTCACAACAGTCAGAACATACAGGAATTTAAATATCTATCGAAAATAACTGACATGTTGCGGATTTGAAAAAGCGCTAAATGCAAGTAATCCGATGTGATTTGTGATGTTTGGGGATGTCTTGTCCCTCTCGTTCCCTCTCTCTGAAAATGTTTAACAGGGTAATCTAACACTGGCTGTGCTGGTGTCTGGATGCTGACGCACCGTCGCCGTTGACGACGGGCAGAGCAGAAACCCGCCTCTCTACGAAGATGGCTAAGGCCTCGTAGACCGTGGCAGTGTTCAAGACCGTGGCAACTTGCTTGAACGTTCCGATGTTCACCTCCCCGATCCGCTTCTGGAGGAACTGCGGCTTGGGAATCATAGAACCCTGGAAGAGGAAAGGAGAGGAGAGGAGAGGAGAGGAGAGGAGAGGAGAGGAGAGGAGAGGAGAGGAGAGGAGAGGAGAGGAGAGGAGAGGAGAGGAGAGGAGAGGAGAGGAGAAATCAATTCAAGTTATGAAAAATAAACAGACTACTTGTTAGCTAGAAAGAAAAGAAAAGAAAAACAGTTTGGTATGTAAAAAACCCAAACTTTAGTTTTGTTTTGTTATTACTGCCACAAGGACCTAAAAATGCGAATACATCTATATATTCATAGTATTTCTCATGGTTTAAAGGAGCGGATCTCACAAAGAGATGCAGGAACTTGAGGATGCGTTTGTGGGTGAGGATGTGCAGCACGTTGCCAGACTCTGGGTCGATAACGGGAAGACGGTGGATCTTGTTCTTCAGCAGAGAGTAGATGGCATCAAACAGACTGGGGACACACACACAACAGAGGCAGGTAGAAACACACTGACGGCCATACAGAATTAATGGCATAATGAACTTAGGTGCGTGTGTGTGTGTGTGTGTGTGTGTGTGTGTGTGTCACCTGGACTCAGGAGTGATGCTGATGAGAGAGTTGACGGAGTATTGTAAATACTCCTCTGACCGAAGGCAGACACAGAGATAGCGAGAGAGAGAGTGACCGAGAGAGAGAGAGAGAGCAAGTGACCGAGAGAGAGAGAGAGAGAGAGAGAGAGAGAGAGAGAGAGAGAGAGAGAGAGAGAGAGAGAGAGAGAGAGAGAGAGAGAGAGAGAGAGCAGCTTTAGTCAAATATCACAGACAGACACATTTACTCACTAGCTGAGTGTAGAAATCCATAGACTTGGGACCACGTTTTCCCTCTTAACAGTTTTCAAAATACACTTTTATGTGATTAAGAAGAGGAATAAGGGTGGCCGCCAGTAAATAACTGTTTACCAGACGCGTGGTACTATATGATAGTGATACTTCCCGTTTCCTTGGTGATATGATGTGTCGACAACAGCGCCACTTACCCCTCCACGTTTCAATCTTGTGTTCTTCCAGCTCATAGATCTGGACCTGTAGACGGTCGGGCACAAACAGATCAGATCCAACATAGAAAGAATGGGAAGTGGAAAATATTTAAACAAATACGAGCTTTTGACAGTGTTCTGTACACCATCATCTGTACCTGTGTTTGAACAAATTCTTATCAAGATCCTGTAACTGTTTATGGTCTACCCATAGATAATGTAATATGACAGGCTTGTCAGAAACTTGGTGGGGTTAACAAGTAAACATAGTGGACATACAGGAGTTTGAACAGTCTTGACATTACACTTCACTTACCAGAGGAGATTTGTAGTATCGATGGAGAATGTTGATAAAGTCTGTGATGGTCAGCATGCCTGAAAGGACACACATGGCCAAATAGCTAGGAGCGGAAACGAGCGGAGTGTGTCTGCTCGTGTCCGTGTGTGTGTGTGTGTGTGTGTGTGTGTGTGTGTGTGTTATTAATAACCTAAGGGAGATTGCCAGGGGTTAAACAACTGTTCCCAGCATACCCCGGGGCCCATCCTAACACACAACTACACATCTTCGTTTTAGTGAAGAGAGGACACGGAGAAGGAAAGACAGAGATAAAGAACCATAAAAGACTCAGTTAGAGAGAGGAACGGAGCGGGAAAGATGGCTTACTAATGCTGACACAGGGAAGTGAATGGGAACTGTTAGCGTATGAGGATGCTATGTTAGAGTTGAACTATATGTAGAGAGAATCTATAACTGTAGATTTTATTTCCAACTATTCTGTCTTTTCTTTTTCTCTATTCTTCCTCCATATACTTTTTACATTTAGTATGTCTTGTATTGGATGCCCAGATATAAAACTAAGGTGTCATCTGGGTTAAGCAGTTTACCTTAAGTATCATACCATACCCACTGTGACACGCAGTCCATCTCATCATAACTTGTACCATACGTATGTGAGAAATTGTGGCTAGGTGTCTAATGCTGAGGTGGGCTGTATCTTGGCCTTACTGGGTGTCTGTAACGTGAACCCGGTTTACAGCCGACCTACACGACTCTAAAGGTTATGGGATGGATCGGATTCCCCCTCAGGTTGCTGTGTGTGGATGGAGAGACCAATCTTCCCTGAGGCGCTGAAGACCTGGTTAGCCAGTTAGCATGTCTTACCCACAAAGCGCTGCAGTTTGCTGTCCCATAGTGGAGCGGCTCGCACACCGTTTGCCACCAGCGCGAAGAAAGCCTTTTTCACCTGCAACGGGCACAACAGATAAAACATAG
>CM030190.1:2374893-2377393 GCA_017639675.1 Aplochiton taeniatus
GATAGACATAGAGAGATACTGAGAGCAACAGTGTGTAGGTGTGTGTGTGTGTGTCAAACAGACCCTTTAAAAACAATTGTTAAAATGGGGTCAACTTTTGCACCTTGTTTCTTAGGCCCGGTTGACCCTGCAGTCAGTCAGGTGCCTCTTGAAACAGAACAGCCATTAGTTGGATGAATATGAAAGTCACCTCTTCTGAATTCAGGCAAAATCAATGGTAATTCAGTTTTATTTGATTAGATATTGAACCACATTTTAAACAGCCAACCTCTACAAAATGCTACATAAAGAGATTTTTGTTCTCTAAAATATTCCAGTTGCTCTTTCTCCCTCTCTCTTTCACCAATCAATGAAATCAGGACACCATTGCAGGCACTATTGTTGTGTTGCCCAGCCAGCAGTGATTATATACTGTATATCATGGGTCATCAACCTTCTCCAAAAAGGGCCGGTGTGGGTGCAGGCTTACAGCCAACACAGTCGCACCTGATTTAACTAACGAAGTCTTAATTGAACCATGTGATGAGCCTGAATCGGCTGATTGGTTGAATCAGGTGTGTGTTACTGCTTTGGTTGGAGCAAAAACCTGCACCCACACCGACCCCTGGGGTGTTGCCTCTGGATGCATATGAAACATATCCGTCATCAACGCTCCTATACGCACCACAATGTATGGCTGGTCAAGTGGATTGTAGATGCAATCACAGGAAGGTTTTCATTCAAATCACAAAAACAAAAACAAAAAAACCCAATAAAACTACGAAGGGAACTTTAACTATGCAGGGTATGTCTTGTCAGACTGACATCATTTAACGTCCCTCGAACTGATTGGGTAAGAGGAAGTCTGGCTGTTAATCATTAAAGTATCGTTATTCCACTCCGTTGTGCAGCACCTGAAAATACTGACCCAGTGACGACTAAAAAACTAACGGAGGAAAACGCTGGAAACAAAATAACTGAAATTGCTCCAACCGGAGTCTTATCTTCACCCGAAAGCAGCGTTGCACGGTAAATACGTGGCACAGATATTAGAAGGGAACTTCAACTCGCACACAAAACATAACAGGTGCTTATCATTATGTAATTAATTAAGACATCCAGCCCGGCGAGGTTGAGCGGACGAACCCGTTCCAAATGAAGAGCATCGGCGCCCTCTGCTGGTTGCTGGAGCACACTGCCCCTGACAGATGGAGTCATGTCACGCTGGTCGTCTCCAATGATGGAGGATGGTACTTGGCCACTAGAACAAATAATACCCACCTGTACATGACACATTTGAAGAAAGTTTATGCCTGATGCTGTGCAGCAAGATGACTATCAATTCCTTATTAATTATACCTAAAAAATTAAAACTTTGTGAAAATATCAGATGCAATACAAACAAATGGACATTGAGCCGTGTTACCTACAAAAACTTGTGCACTTAGGTAGTAAAAACCACATATACATTGCAATGAATGAAAATCCAGAATTGACAGAATACCTTATAAAATGTTTTCCGTAGAATATAAGTTGCAAGAGCATAATGAACATTGACACGTTTTATTTAGGTGCATTATACATACAAGTGTGACCATTTCAAATTAGTTAATTAGAATTGCATTCATAATCATTGTTTCATGTACCATTCTGGTCCTTTCACTGAGCTGAAGTACAACTAGCAGCATAAACATTACAATTTAAACTGTTGCTCTCACAGTGGAGATTTTCCAGGGTCTTCCAGTGTTGAGCTAGAGCAGGGGTGAAATCAGAAAGAGGACCCATCCATGGATGAGATATAAAACCAGCATCATTCATATCAGAATAATGAAGAGATCCACACAAAATAAATGGGATCAGATGTTTTTTCTCAGATAAATGTTTTTATTTTTTGAAAACGTAGAACCTGAGCAGTTATTCTGAACCCTTTGATCAAAGGACTATTACAATTGTTAATAAACTCTTTATTGAACAATTATTAAATGTAACTTGAATTATGTTTGAAAAAATGCTCATGTTAATAATAACATCATATAAAGTCAAGTCCAAAAAGATATGCAGGCTGTACTGTAAACACATTAGGGTCTGACTAGGCCTGGTCTGAAACCCAAAGCAGACGGCACTGGTACCACTGATCACCACGGCGACCATTATAAATACTCCCATAGCATCTGTGCTCTGGTGAAAACAGAGATGTTCTATTGGTGCTCTAAATATCTCCCAAAACCAATGAAAATCGCTTACATTGACATGTGCTTTGTGCCTGAAAACCATGACTAGATCAAGAGACCTTGTTCATTTTTTTTCTGAGCAGTTTGTAAGACAAGAGGTTTTCAAACATTTCTCCAACTATAAGGAACTCGTCATATTTAATCTTATGAATGAAAATTATTGATCTCATAGTCAAATCATTGACTGTGAACTTGGATTTCGTTGGGACAATACTACTCCATCTCTCCTTCAGCTAATTTAAACACTGACTTTTAAAGAACCCCCTGAATGCTGCATCACAGGGCACAGC
>CM030190.1:2382393-2409893 GCA_017639675.1 Aplochiton taeniatus
CCATTACATGCTCAAGAGACCAGACTCCGGGAAAAAACACAGCTGAAGTTTTGTGAGCGTACAGCACCGTTGGCACAGAGAGAGAAGCCTCTGACCCTCTGCGTGGTTCCGATGGTCCAAAACGACCGGCACACTCACTTGCAGCTGGCAAAGCGGACCAGTCCGTCCTCAAAGACATAGACTCGGAGCGGGTCGTAGGACGAGACGTACACGTAGATCCGCAGGTCAAACTTGTTCCCGCTGATGAGGTAGGGCTTGCTGAGGTACCTACCCGCAACAACAACAACAACAACAACAACAACAACGTCAGAACAGTTCAGCGTCAATCCTCAACCAGCCTCCATGACTGAATTTGACAAACATCTCAGAATTCACATCATTTTTTATGGATTTCAACATATTTTAGTAACAGGTGTAAATTGAGTTTAGTATTTCATCTGAAAGGATAAACATGCTGATATTAATATATAATATTATTAGCTGTGATCTCTGAAATAGACTGATTTATATTTACGGTGATAATTGAATGATGTTCATGGTGATATTAATATAATAATCATACTTACTTTTGTACTAGTAGTGGTCTCTTGCGAGGTATTTGGCTCCATTTATGAATAACCTGAATTCCAATCCCTCTGGCGGACGCAGGCTGATCACACAGGAGAGATAACATGAAAAACATATTCAAAATAATCATAGAAAAGGTTTACTTACCAACATTTGAATAAATTGACCCAAACCATAATTATTCAGTATTCAATATATAATACAAACCCAAACCATAATTAAAACCATAATTATTCAGTATTCAATATTAATACAAACCCAAACCATAATTAAAACCATAATTATTCAGTATTCAATGTTAATACAAACCCAAACCATAATTATTCAGTATTCAATATATAATACAAACCCAAACCATAAATAAAACCATAATTATTCAGTTTTTGCCTATGGATATGTTAAGACATATAGTCTTTCTTTCTCTCTGTTCAAACAATGATTTAGCATCACAGTCTTTTATTATGATAATTATCATCATGATTCACACTGGTGGGTGGTTGGCCCTTTATTTATTTGATGATCCATTTCAAATGTATTATTGCGTGTTGTTATTAACATTAAGAACACACTGATGTGTGAGTGAGTGAGTGAGTGAGTGAGTGAGTGAGTGAGTGTGTACCGGTTTGATGATCCATTTTTGGCGAGGCCCGCTGTCCTCCCAGGCCTTGCGGAGCAGCTTGATGTCTGCTGGCAGGACAAAGGAGCGAGGGAAGAAGCTGAACTCTCTCTTCCCAAAACGTGCCTGCATCTTAGACAGGTTCCTCCATAGACGGTCCTTACGGCCAATCTGGAACGATCCCGGGAAGTGGTTCAACTAGACACACACACACAAACACACACACACACACACACACACACACACACACACACACACACACACACACACACACACACACACAGAAAGAAAGAAAGTTTAAAGCCTCAATATGCTACTTTAACATTGAACTATGGTCAGACATCCATTAATCCTTTGAAATCAGTATGAACGCATTATTTCAAAATAATAGACACATATTTATAGGCATTTATAAAAACATTTCCCTGACTTTAGAGAACACCAGAGATGATCAGGCTGGGTCTCTCACCTTCTGGTAGTCTCGGATGGCTTTGAAGCAGGGAGACTTCATGTGGTGGCCCCAGCAACCCAGCCAGTCATGGCTATCTGAAAGGAGCACACACAGCCAGTCAGTCAGACCCTCAGACAAACAGCCAGTCAGTCAGTAAGACCCTCAGACAAACAGCCAGTCATGGCTATCTGCAAGGAGCACACACAGCCAGTCAGTCAGCAGACAAACAGCCAGTCAGTTAGACCCTCAGACAAACAGCCAGTCAGTCAGTAAGACCCTCAGACAAACAGCCAGTCAGTCAGACCCTCAGACAAACAGCCAGTCATGGCTATCTGCAAGGAGCACACACAGCCAGTCAGTCAGACCCTCAGACAAACAGCCAGTCAGTTAGACCCTCAGACAAACAGCCAGTCAGTCAGTAAGACCCTCAGACAAACAGCCAGTCAGTCGACCCTCAGACAAACAGCCAGTCAGTCAGTCACCCTCAGACAAACAGCCAGTCAGTCAGACCCTCAGACAAACAGCCAGTCAGTCAGTTATACCCTCAGACAAACAGCCAGTCAGTCAGTAATACCCTCAGACAAACAGCCAGTCAGTCAGTAATACCCTCAGACAAACAGCCAGTCAGTCAGTAAGACCCTCAGACAAACAGCCAGTCAGTCAGTAAGACCCTCAGACAAACAGCCAGTCAGTCGACCCTCAGACAAACAGCCAGTCAGTCAGTCACCCTCAGACAAACAGCCAGTCAGTCAGTTATACCCTCAGACAAACAGCCAGTCAGTCAGTAATACCCTCAGACAAACAGCCAGTCAGTCAGTAATACCCTCAGACAAACAGCCAGTCAGTCAGTAAGACCCTCAGACAAACAGCCAGTCAGTCAGTAAGACCCTCAGACAAACAGCCAGTCAGAAAGACAGCCAGTCAGTCAGCCAAACCGAGAGAGAGAGCGTCAGTCAGCCAGCCAGCCAGAAAGACAGCCAGTAAGACAAATAGCCAGTCAGTCAGCCAGCCAGTCAGCCAACTAGAAAGACAGGGCCACATCACTATCATCCAGAATCACCATTCTCCAACACTCTCTGTTTCAAACAGCCACAGGGCCAGATCTACAGAAATAAAGAGGAAGATGGCTCTCACTCTTGGTGACTTTGAAGTGGGATCTGCCGATGGTGTTCTTAACAACGTTAGGAGTCACCGAGCTCATCTTCCATTTCAGCAGCCGCCTCTGCTCCGCGGGGAGCAGTTCCACTGGAACGCACACGCACACGCACACGCGCACACACACACACACACACACACACACACACACACACACACACACACACACACACACACACACACACACACACACACACACACACACACACACAATGGTTAGTGGTGAGTAGAAACTGCTAAATTACTGAAGAACTTAAAAACTTCAGAGCGTTTTTCTATATCAAAGCCTCATCTCCTGAAGTGGGACAAAGTGTTTTTTAACAGCGATTCTGCAGAGTGTGTGTATATGTGTGTGTGTGTGTGTGTGTGTGTGTGTGTGTGTGTGTGTGAATGCACTGACCTTTCTCATTGAAGGTACTGAAGTAGATGGTGGGGGCAACGTTGGGGAACAGACTGGGCACCAACGCCGGCACCTCCTCCCTGTCATCCTCCACCTCCGACGCCATGGGCTCCTCCACACTGACCCACACACACACACACACACACACACACACACACACACACACACACACACACACACACACACACACACACACACACAGTGGGTAAAGAACACGCACGCACACAAAAAACAGCCATCACAAAACCGTCAAGGCCTAGTTACCATAGGATTCGGTCAAACATTGTAATCTACAGCGACGATCAGCTTCACATTACAAACAGGAAGTGTCATAATACCCAGACCCCCCCACCCCTCCTCAGGGTGAGTTCCTCCTGCACCCACTCAGCAATAACACCTGTGGGCACCTCCTTATTGGCAAAAGAACAGATTCCCCTCACCTCTTCGACAAGCACAGGGTGCGTAATGGCTGTAGGTCAATTCTTAAGTCGGGGTGTTTGCATTTTCAGGCTGGTTGCGACAGTTTGCAGCGTACTTACATCACGCTTTAGACATTAGACATGACACAACTGTTTCTCAGCGGCTAGCTTGATCGCTAGCAAGCAAGCGGTTAGTGATTCTTTAACGAGACTACAAGACCTTTGGCAAAAGGTTGTTAAATCAAGTCCACACCTACCTGAAAGGGTTTTAAATTAAAAAAGAAAACATTGAGACTGGTGATAGACCTTACTTTCAGCACACGAGGGAGCTGTTTGAAACGTCTTCATATAGAATACTACACTGAAACGGTCACTGGTTACAGAAACATGGAAGACATATTCTAGAGAAGGCCCAGTGTTTGTCACAGGTTCCATCATCATGACACCCCACGTACCCTTTAAACAGATCTGCTCCTGTTCTGCCAAAATAAGGTTTAACTTAGTGTCTCAATGTCCATTGCTGTACCTTTAAGAGTACACTATCAATATTTGTATTATAAAAATAAAAACATTTACAAACTCTCTTAGGCCAGCCGTATTTCTATTGTGTCAAAGATTTGCTTCTGGAACATTCCTGAACACTGCAATTTTCGATTATTAAGTTTAAATTTTCCTGTGACTGAACAAAGGTGATAAAAGACCATAACCACCAATCTCAACCAGTTCCATTGAAGGTACCACTACAGTAATAGGCATTATACCTTTTCTACACCTGTCAGGATTTGAATACATTTATGTTCTTAAAACGTACAGAGATGATCATATTATGACAAAATTAACAAAATAACAGCCAGTCAACACAAATCACAATTTCCATCAACTGTTTCTCTCACCTTTTTGGTAAAGCCTGATCAATGAAAAACGTGAGGGGAGAAAGAAAGAGAAAAAAAAAAAAGAATTGAGCAGAAAACTCACATGACGGTCATATGGTAAGACGGATGGATGGGTTAGAAGGATAGATAGATGGATGGATTTCTCCTTAGGTCGAATAAGTCCTGCAGTGCAAAGGAATAACCCGCGACTCTTCTCCTACGGAGGGTAGCACTAAACTCACGCTTTAGCGTTCAACAGAAGATGAGTGTGTGTGTGTGTGTGTGTGTATGTGTGCGTGTGTGTGTGTGTGTGTGCTGGGAGGGACACAACTGCTCGAACACAACAATTACAACAATAGTCCTATAGGCCAACCAGGCATTGTTGACCCTGCCTCTGTCCCCGCACACACCCACCCACACACACACACACCATTTCCTATATTGGGGACAGTGTGGGAGACCTTTCCACCATGCTCTGTCATGTTCAGGCTCTTTCACCTGCGAGTACCAAGCCCCCCCCCCCCCCCCCAACACAATCCAACAAGGCTCCATTCTCTTAACTAACAGGTGGCTGCTTCTCTTTGTCAGAGGACTGAGGTCAGGTGGTGCAGTGGTGGTAGAGGAGAATGAGTTTTTCTACTCACATCTAGACGGCCCGTAGTGGGTGCGTGGTGTGTAGAGTGTGTGGTGTGTAGAGTGTGTGGTGTGTAGTGTGTGTGGCGTGTAGTGTGTGTGGTGTGTGTAGAGTGTGTGGTGTGTAGAGTGTGTGGCGTGTAGTGTGTGTGGTGTGTGTGGTGTGTAGAGTGTGTGGTGTGTAGAGTGCGTAGTGAGTAGTGTGTGTGGTGTGTGTGGTGTGTAGAGTGTGTGGTGTGTAGAGTCTTAACAGTGACATTTACAACACCAAGCATATTAAGAAGCTACAAATGAATGTGCTGATCAATTAAATGGTGTGCTGCTAGACTTTAAAACCGGAAAAAATCGGAAAAGGGAATCTTTGCATATGTTAATTATGGTGGTGAGAGAGCTATTCTCAGATACACATTTTCTAAGAATGGAATGGGGGGGGGGGGGGGACATAGAACATTGAACATTTAATGGCATTAGATTCCCCAGCCTTACGGTGACACAGATGATTAGCCCATCCCAGCTGGTCTACATTGCAGAGCGCCTGGCTTTCAGATTGACAGAGGCACTATATCAATTCAAAAGTCCACATGGCAATATGTAAAGTCCTTCTCTACCAATGAAACTACAATGTGGTTTCCATTGAAAACAGGCTCTTCAGCGGACCAACAATGCAATGGACGCCAAACTGAAGCTACCTTTCTCAATCTACTCATCCAGAGCTTTACCTAGACAGGACAGCCATGGAGGTGGTTGGGGAGGCATTGTTCATGGAAGAGAGAGAGAGAGAGAGAGAGAGAGAGAGAGAGAGAGAGAGAGAGAGTGTGTGTGTGTGTGTGTGTGTGTGTGTGTGTGTGTGTACTGCCAGAGAGACTTTAGATGGTGAGCTTTACCTAGACAGGACAGCCATGGAGGTGGTTGGGGAGGCATTGTTCATGGAAGAGAGAGAGAGAGAGAGAGAGAGAGAGAGAGAGAGAGTATGTGTGTGTGTGTGTGTGTGTGTGTGTGTGTACTGCCAGAGAGACTTTAGATGGTGAGCTTTACCTAGACAGGACAGCCATGGAGGTGGTGGAGGAA
This sequence comes from Aplochiton taeniatus, assembly GCA_017639675.1. NCBI lineage: Eukaryota > Metazoa > Chordata > Actinopteri > Galaxiiformes > Galaxiidae > Aplochiton > Aplochiton taeniatus. The sequence continues at coordinate 2,388,575 of CM030190.1, forward strand.
GCATCGTTCATGGAAGAGCAGTCGGAGCCGTCTGTGGGTGGCACACACACACACACACACACACACACACACACACACACACACACACACACACACACACACACACACACACACACACACAGACACAGACACACACACACACACACACACACACAAAATAAAATTGCATGGTCTTACACAAATTGAGCTGTGGGAGATAGACAACTTAACTGTCTGTTCAGCCTACATATAAACATCGGCAAACTAAAAGACACATCAAGATATGTACTCTTTATTTGACTTCAAAATGTCTACCAGTGACTTTTAGTGGTGAGAGGGGAGTGTTGGAGGCTTGTAGTGGGACAAAATAATAATAATAATGAATAATTATAAGCTGTAGGGGTCTGAGTAAACATGTGGTTGATAGTCGGTATTGTATTGATTTAGTTGGGTTAGTTTTGTATTAGTTACCACAGTCATTCTCCATCTCATCTGGGACCTCCTCCTCTCCATCAAGGCGACTGAACAAAAGCCCAACAACAAAGCACAACATTACAGACGACACAGTCCCAACGGATTAACGCTTTCTATTCCCAACTTCACACTGAGACATCAGAAGACTAAAATTCCAACCTGGTCATTTCGTTTTTTGTTTGTAACACATTTTGTAGCAGTGATTCTTAATTGAACACCATTGCAACAGCAGACCATTGATTGCATTTAGGCGGATTTTTTTGTTTTCACTTTTTTAGCACTTGACATCGGAGGATTTTATTGCTAATTTAGCACCCAATCAATTATTATCTATCGATTAATCAAAGGAATTTGAGACGTATATTTAACTATATACTATATGTATATATGTATTATATATAAGGTCAGGTAGCAGAGTTCCCAGTATCACCGGTAGGATCACAAATAAAGAAAGAAAAGGTGAGCTACGACATAGAACTCACTCTGGCATCAGCTCCCCCCGTGGAGTGGAGGAGGGGGAGGAGGAGGAGGAGGAGATGGGGGAGGAAGAGGAGGAGGCCCTGCTCTGCTGCTGCTGCTCTCTGGTGAGGTGTATGGCCGATATCTGGCTGGTCACCGACCCCACGGAGGGAGACGCCACGTCCGTCTCCATGCCGATTACTTCCTGTTTGGCACCTGAACGGACTGCCGACAGCGCCCCCAGAGGAGGGCATGGCAACGACAAGGCACCGTTCACCGTTAACGTCTGGCCGAGCACTTCTTCGGAAGTCATCGACGGACCGTTCGCGGCTGTTCTGCTGGCGAGGCCGGAGGCATCGGCGCTTTCCGTGGCGACCTCTCGGTTGCCTAGCAGCGCCGCCTGGTGGCGGGTGTCAGTAAGGCAGAGAGGTGCGGGCCCAGAGGCCAGTTTGGCGGTAGCGCTGGTGGCTGTGGTTGGTCTCGTGGCGTGGCCCTGTGCTGGTTGGGCTGTGGGGCCGCCACTGCCCTGCGCCCCGGAGGATCTCGCTGCCGGCCCTCTCCTAATGAGATCCAGGACTTCCCTACGCAGCGCTGAGTCCGACCTGGTTATGAGCGAGGCTGGCAGGCATCCCCCGTTGAGCCTGGTGCCTTTGCCCGGCTGGAAGAGGCAGGCTTGGCTTCGTTTCAGCACGGCGTCCGTAAGCTGCACCTCGGAGCTGACCGTTTGGACTTCGGTGGGGGTTCCAAAACGGCTGGCAGCGCCCCCCAGGGGGCTGTCCTTACCTCCCCCCGCCCCCGCAGCGTAGACGGGGGGCTGCAGGCCCAGGCGATGCTCCTGGGCTCTGGTGCCGTCCGGCAGAAGGACAGAGCTAGGCACGGTGAAGCTCCCGTCCAGAGAGTTGTGATTAGTCCCGTCCCCTTCGTCTCCTACTCGACCGTGAGACAGAGAGGAGGAGGAGGAAGAGGACGGGGAGGGAGTGGGCTTGGCGAGGAGGCTGTGGCGGCTTTTGGCTTCCTCCTGGCGCAGTGGAGATGGCACTTTAGTAGCCGCTGCGGGCCGGTTGAGGGTGGTGGTGGTGGTCTTGGGCCGGTTGCGGAGCTTGGTGCTACCCCAGGGGGAGGACTGGTTGGTGGGCATGGCACTCCGAGTCGGCCTCCTGGGGGCAGTGGATGGCGTGGAGGTCTTACACGGGGAGGTAGGAACAGCAGCAGGAGGAGACCTAACAGACTGGTGGAAAAAGGCTCTCTTGCCCAGCAGGCCACCTTCCCCTGACTCTCTTGACCTGGGACAGTCCTGCACTCCCCCTGCCTGTCTCAAAGTGGGACAGTCCTGCACTCCCCCTGCCTGTCTCAAAGTGGGACAGTCCTGTAATCCCCCTGCCTGTCTAAAAGTGGGACAGTCCTGCACCCCCCCTGTCTGTCTCAAAGTGGGACAGATCGTTTCCTGTGGACAGTTCTGAATGGTCAGCTCCGACTGGTCAGAGCAGTGATGACGCTGCTGCTCCTGGTGGTTTCCATGGTACCCATTACAGTACTTATCTGAAGAGAAACGCAGAGCATTACAACTAATACCACTGGTACTTCTATTGATACTCTCTGCAGTACTACTGGTGTTATTACTAGCGTAGGCAGCAGAGCTGTTCGCCCTGACACTGCAGGGTGGATGAACCTGGTCTGGCCTCTGTGAGGAGACAGTAGGTGCCGTGGCCTTAGGCACACACAGGTAGGCACAGCTAGGGGAATCCTCACCCTCCAACTGGGCTACAAGCTGGTGGGGGCCTGGGGACGCAAAGGGAGAGGCCTGGGTCTGGAATTGGAGCGAGAGGGGGAGAGAACCAGGGCCGGGTGGGGCTTGTGACTGAAATGGGAGGCGGGGGGAATCAGAGAGCCAGCTGGAGGACTGAGATCCTGGGTGTTTCTTTCCAGCAGGGCAGCTAAGGGTGAGGCCAGAACTAGCAGCGTGGCGCACAGGCGACCTGGCTGGGCCAAGGAGGGGTGAGTGGCGGGTTGGAGAACTGGTGGTCCAGGTGTGATCAGAACCACTGGAGGCCATCAACAGCCGCCTCACGTTTTACTCATCTGGGAGTGGACTGGCACATGAGTGGCAGACGAACGGTGTACAGCTATTTCAAACACAGAAACACAGTGAAACAGTTAATATTATATGAAATGGAGTATTTTAATTCAGTGGTTGAGGAAAACATACTTAAAGTGAATGAACTAAATACACTTGATTTATCATAGGCCTTGATAGTTTACGGAGAGAACAGCAGCAGAGGACAAAACAAATACACTTGAGGTATAATGACAGAAAGTATGACAGATTACATAAACTGCCAGTTGTTTGGTGTGCTGAAATCAGATAAAAAATAAAAGTAGGCAAAACCTAAAAGCTGGTCATCTGTACTAAACAGGACATCACAGTAACACACAGTCTTCATTAATGGACAGCCTGTTTAAAATGTTGCCAATAATAAATACTATGGTATGTTTAAAAGACCCCAGAGAGCCAGGTCTGTGACCTGTCAGCCGTGGGGTTATAAGCAAGCCTATATAAGCCCCATGAGAATGATTGGCCATGTTCCACTACGTGTACAATAAAGTTGTATTCTATTATATATTCTAAAGCAGCACAGCTTGTGGCTCGGCGGAAATCTTATTAACCACGGGGGCTGGGAGATTCCTGAGTGGCAACCATGTGCAAGGAAGACAGCGAAACACGGGTTGCTGCCTAACGCTTTACTTTTACGTCGACTCGAGTTACCAGTCTGTGCTCTTATTATTAGTAAAAATGAACGTCCTGAACGTTTAGCTAATTGTGTTCAAATATGGCTAGGTGGTCAGCAAACTTTTGCTTTATTCAATGTGACTTTCCATACACTCGTTTGGGTTAGCGCCGACTAGGAAACTGTTGTGAAGGCAAGCTAAGTAACGTTACATAGCTAACGCATGGTTTACTGGCGTGCACCTGTATGGTACCCACAAGCTAACTTAACTAGCCTGCTAACTCAGGCTAACGTAAGCTAGGTGGTTAACTTCGTTTAGCGCTAACGTTACACGCTGAAACCTGCCTAACCAAACAGACCCTGTTCTGGTTGAACAGTTAAAAGAAAAACAAGTTCGAAGGTTTACAAAAAATATACTAACGTTACCTCTTAGTCAGACGTTGCTGCACAAAGTACGCAACGCCACTGGACGAGCCGGTGTCCACCGGAATGTAGCCAATGACAGCTAGCGAGCTAGCATAGCGAGCAAAGGCAATATGCCACAAATGAACAGCGATGTTGAGGAATCTGTCCCGCGGCGTTGGATGGGTGCCAGCCGCCTCCTAGCAACGCAGGACGCGGTGAAAGTTTGGTTGAATGCAGACACTAGTCTAGCACTGTAGAGAACATTGGGGCGGCAGTGTAAATCATTTAATCTTATCCCCAAACAATCATTAGCGTAGCCCCTTTCTGCTACTAAGAATTTATATTCATCTTGAAAGACAGAAAGTTCTTTAAAACAGGATCAAATGGGAATGGAAACGGTGATATCACTTTTGTTACAAACATATTTTTCTTAACATCCAAACAATATGCACCAAGCATGAATTATGTAATTGAATTAAATTATTAATGCATGTAAATGCTTTATTGATAGGCCACATGTTGCTAAGTATATAGGCTATTGGTAAACCATAAGCTGCATGAGAAGAAAATTCACTGTTTTCATACCTAAATTCCTTAGAATAATACAGCTTTGCATAAGACAACAAAATAGCTATGTTTCAGTGAGTTTTTTCTTCTATAGGTTTATAAGAGACAGAAAGATGACCTGAACTTGTATTTGCCTGTCAGAGTATACATATTCATATATATATATATATACATACAGAAAGATAATGCAAGAGTAGGCTATTGTGTCACGCGTAGAATAGATTCAGGAGTTATTGCAGAAGGTGTTGACTGAGCCTGTCCTGCTAGTAGTTATAGGAAGGGGGTGTTCTAGCCTCGGCCTGTGCTTTCCTCATGTCCATGTAGGTAGAATGACTTTCTGGGTCCTTCTTCCTCTGAAATACATGAACAAATGTGAGAGTGTGTGTGTGTGCGTGCGTGCGTGCGCGTGCGCGCGTACGTGTGTGGTTATGTATAAATTATAGAAGAGTACGTTCTTACCACTTGGTTATGCTGTGGACAAAGAAAGAAAATGGTCATTAATCATAAGACTATAACACCTTTTAAATGTTTATACAGTTGGAAATAGGTAATTAATATGTCTGCCATTATGGTATTTACAGTAACTGCTCCCTTTAACTCTATAGACAGATATAATCAGTGGGTCAAACCAATCCAACAGATCTGTATATTCTACTGACCTCTAATGTTTGTTACTATAGTTTTTGATCGTTATCCTGATAATATAGAGATAACTACTTCTTACTTGTGTGGGCACATAGGATAGCGTGTCATACAACTGCTCAGACCGCGAGACCTAAAAGTGAACGTAAAACCCATTTATGTAAATCACACTGAATGTGTGTATGGATTGTGCTATACAAATCCAATTTTATGTGATTTTCTTAAGCATGGTTGGTCTGCCTTGTTAGATTGGTTCTGCCTTTTTTATTTATTTATTCTAAATCAACAGATTATTACTCTGAACAGAGAGAGAGAAACTCACCCTAAGTTTGAAGTAGAGGCCGGTGATCAGGCTGCTGTAGAGGACGAGGAGACCCAGTAGACCAGCAAGAAGGCGGGCCAACTGGTTAAGGTCTGAGCACTCAGGAGGAGCAGATGGGGGAGATGGTTTGGGTCTCAGTGGGTCTGGGGAGCAGAGGAGAAAAGAGTGGTCTGGAAATGGATCAAAACCTTTTGGCCGAGGACACTAGGTGTGTGTGTGTGTGTTTCTGTGTGTTTGTGTAAGTGTGTGTGTGTGTTTCTGTGTGTATTTGTGTAAGTGTGTGTGTGTGTGTGTTTGTGTAAGTATGTGTGTATGTTTCTGTGTGTGTTCGTGTAAGTGTGTGTGTGTTTCTGTGTGTGTGTGTTTCTGTGTGTGTGTGTGTGTGTGTGTGTGTGTTTCTGTGTGTGTGTGTGTGTGTGTGTGTGCTACAGACCTGTCTGAATCTTCACGGCTGGCGATCCCTTCTTGGTTTCATACACTTCTCCTTTGTCTTTGGTAAACTCACACTCATACAGCTCCTCCATTTCCCACGGCTGGATGTTGTACAATGTGAAGGTGTATTTGTTGCCGTTTTCCTTCACCCAGGTAATGTTTCCACAGGTGTTCTGAGGGCAGCGCTCACCCACCTGGCAGACGGTTGCCTGTGTGGAGCGGTTGACATAACGGTTGAGTCGGACATCGATGATGGAGCTAGCGTTGCTCTCAGTGTGCTGGCAGGATATGGACACGGCCCTGACGGAATACACCGTCAGATTACCGGGTTGGATGACCTCAAACTCTGAGGGAGCCAAAAAGAGTCATGTGGAGGGAGTCAGAGGGAGTCACATAGAGGAGGTTACATAGAGGAAGTTGTATAAAGGGAGTCACATAGAGGGAGTCACATAGAGGAGGTTACATAGAGGAGGTTACATAGAGGAAGTTGTATAAAGGGAGTCACATAGAGGGAGTCACATAGAGGAGGTTACATAGAGGAGGTTACATAGAGGGAGTCAAATAGAGAGTCAAATAGAGGGAGTAACATGGAGAGGATCACATAGAGGGAGTAACATAGAGAGAGTCACATAGAGAGAGTCACATAGAGGGAGTCACATAGAGGGGGTCACATAGAGAGAGTCACATAGAGGGAGTCACATAGAGAGAGTCACATAGAGAGAGTAACATAGAGAGAGTCACATAGAGAGAGTCACATAGAGGGAGTAACAGAGAGAGTCACATAGAGGGAGTAACAGAGAGAGTCACATAGAGGGAGTCACATAGAGAGAGTCACATAGAGGGAGTCACATAGAGGGAGTCACATAGAGAGAATAAGATAGAGAGAGTCACATAGAGGGAGTAACATAGAGAGAGTCACATAGAGAGAGTCACATAGAGGGAGTCACATAGAGGGAGTCACATAGAGAGAATAACATAGAGAGAGTCACATAGAGAGAGTTACATAGAGGGAGTCACAGAGAGAGTCACATAGAGGGAGTCACACAGAGGAAGTCACATAGAGAGAGTCACATAGAGAGAGTCACATAGAGGGAGTCACATAGAGAGAGTCACATAGAGGGAGTCACATAGAGAGAGAACTTTGTCTCTCCTTTGTCCCTCTTTTGTCTATGGTATCGTTACAAGTAATCTTAACATTCAAATTCTCTTCAACTATACAGTATCTATCTCAAGTGCAGCAGAGCCACATGAAGGAAAGCCTGACATACTGATGCTTATGGATATAGCCGTGTTGACATGTAAAGTCTAAAGTTACTGTAGGTGATGTTTCTGAAACATTTTAATAAGTTAATAATGTTATATAAATGAATGGAAAACCTAACTTACTGTTAATTGAATTTGGGTAGAAATTAAACTCTGGGTAAATAACTGTCTAACTGTTAAGCAGAAGGGAAATATATTGAACGTAGCAAATGTCTCGCCTACTATCAAAACCTTACAGGTTAGTATGATTAGCCTCTATTGTCCCAGTGTGTTTTTACAGTCATATTTTATTTACCTATTACTTTATGCGAATTATATAAATGAAATAAAGACCTCACCCAGAGAGAAGCAGAGGAGGAGGAGGAGGCAGGTAGCTGTGAGGAGCGGAGCTGCCATCTCTGGCGCCTCTGTTGTGTGTCTATCCTGCTTGTGGTTTCACACACAGAAGCAGGCAACATCAGCAGACTTGAGGTGAATAGTCCAGGGTTCCCCATAACCTCAACAGTCATCCAATCACAGCCGTCAAATCAAATGGTTGCCTGTCATTGGAAAGTTACAGACATGAAATGGTTGCAGATGTGAAATTGTGGGGCCTCTTTTTTCCATTAAAAAAGGTAATTAGTAGTTAGTGGTCATGTATAAATCAACTCGAACTGTCAAACTATCAGGAAACCGCTTTGTACAATGTTGTCAGTGTGTTGGAGTGTTTATTTTCATAAAAATTATTTTTCCTACATAACAACAAGAGTAAAGGAAACCGCGATGTTTGTAGGTACCTGAGATGTTTCAGGGGTTGCTGACTCAGTGTTAAACAAACACATTTCCTTCTAAAAGCAATAAGAGGAACAGGGTATTTTCTTTTCTTAAACGGCATAATATTCTTTAAAAGCATAAAATATGTCATACAACGCACTCTTATATTGTACCCACTGAAAAAGAATTCTGAGTGAGAATACATGATTACACTATTTTAGACAAATATTATTGTGTGAGAGCAAGAGGGAAAATAGTAAATGGGAAGGAAACAATTAGGTTACGTGGTACTTCTACTTTGAAGAACGTACTTGGTAAGACCCTTGAGCTGGCGGTAATAATAATATTAGAAAGTCCATATTAAGCAGATTACATGCACAGAACCGTCCTGGGATTACCATGACAACCGGTGGCGCGAGCAGGTGTCTTGATCCCTTTCTACTGCAACCAATCTTCTGACATTTGGAACAGAAAACTTTCTGTCAGCAGTATGATTTTTTGTCGAGACAATTTAACCACGCACTTCGTACATTTGTAACCATGGTAACTTACACGCCTCCTTGTTTTTGTTTTTTCCTATGCATTTACTGTAGGCCTAACTAGAAACACACACACACACACAACCACACACACATGTATAAATGCAGATTGGTCTGTTATTGATGGAACTTTTTAACTTTTTAACTTCTTAAAACTTAACATAAAGAAGTTTATATTGCATTTTGATGAGTGCAAGGTGTATATAATATATGTGCGGCTAGCTCCTTTACACACAAATATATAGCCTGTCCATCTATGTCTCCAAGAAATGCTCTATTTATTCCTTTCAATTAATTACTACCAGTATTAGTTATCTAAAAGCCAGGGTCCCTTATTTGAAATGTTTGGTAGAGGGCTCTCTATCTAACTGGTGAGTTAAAACAAGCCTGAGTGTCATACCTAAGATACCGCACAGTCATCAAGAAATGGCTTTTTGTTTTGGCAAGTTACTGTCTACGTCACCGTCATCAGTGTTGAAAACATTGTCACAATTGAACCGCAGATTTTTTATATTCAATATAATAATTACGTTTATATACAGTATAAGAAACTTTTTGTATTTAACGTATGGTGCTGTTTTATTTGAACTTGTATAGCTGCTTCATGGTTTTGGATACTGCTTTTTCTCTAATGATGTGTATGTTGCGTAGTGTTGGATGTAAGACTCCTCTAACATAGGCGGTCATAAATCGAATGCTTAATTACAATAGGCTCTCTTCTTTTTTAATATAATTGATGCAGTCCGTCCGTCCTCTTACATTTGTTTGTTAAATTAGTGTGGCAAGGGTTTAATTCCACATCCTGTTGATGTAAAAATTTTACTCCGAAATGTGTCATACCGAGAACCACAACCTTGCAGAGGTGCACTCTGGGAGTGATGGATCCAGAGGGCCTCTGCATCCTGTTGTTCACAACGGCAGTGGGCAAAAGAGAAGAAGAAGAGTTGATGAATAGCAGAGATAAGATAAAGTGAGAAAAAAAAGAAAACTTAAGAGGATGTGAAACTGTACGGATGTTTAATTTCTCGTTTAGAACTCTTTTTGTAAATATAAACAAACTAAATCTAAATCTCAACCAAATCACTACCAAAATGCAATATAATTATTGGCCTGCTGTTCAATCAGGCATCAGTGATGGACATTATATATATTAATTGCTGGCATGATCCATTCATATTTACACAATGTGTCTACGTTTATTGGAAATTAGGTTCACAGTCAAGTCCAAGACCAGAAGAAACAGCAATGGCAGTTTTAAGAGCAAACCTGGCTCAAGACACGACTCATCCTTTTTTCCTTAGGCCTACAGTGGAAGCTGATGTTTGATCTGGCCAAAACAGTCACACCTTTAGTTAAGCAGCATGTTTTCACTGCATTCTAGTTCTTTCAAAACCTCTTGCCCCCCCCCCCCCCCCCCCCCCCCCCCCAAAAAAAAAAACTCTATTGATTTATTGTGGTGCTTAAACCCCATTTTATATGTTGCAAAAAATTAAATCTAAGGATGCAAGATAGCACACAAATAAACACAGGGACACTGCCTCAATTTCACCCATTTTGTTTGGCCATCAAAAAAGATATATATTTCTAGTATTCCTAGTCTAGTAATCTAGTCACACCTCGTACCTTTTACTGAGCTAGTGAACATAGTTTGATTGATAAAGTTAGGAAAAGAGGCAAAGAAGAATAAACACAAGAAGGAGGGGAAAAGAGGAAGATCTGAGAGATGTGACTTAGCGGTAATGAAACGGATAAACTGCGCCATCGTTGTCGCACGCCGTTCCCTTAGTATTTATCTACAGTCAGAGCATTTCGTGAAAGACCAGTGGTGTACCTGTTTCTACTGGGTTTTTTGTCGCGTGACAACAGAACATAAAAAAGAAAATCTTCAAATTATCTTAAAGTATTTATTGATACAATTATCATTTTTATGTTTTAATACAAAAACAAAACCTTGCAGTCAGTCACTATGATTTGCTGAAAGAAAATGTACAGTCACAAAGCTGTATTTACAACCAACATGACCATATAGATGCACAAAGCTGTATTTACAACCAACCTGACCATATAGATGCACAAAGCTGTATTTACAACCAACCTGACCATATAGATGCACAAAGCTGTATTTACAACCAACCTGACCATATAGATGCACAAAGCTGTATTTATAACCAACATGGCCACATAAATGCACAAAGCTGTATTTATAACCTTAGGGCTGTCATGCCCTCGGTTAAGCGACCCTGTCCTCCATCTTGTGTGAGTAGACAGATATCATGGCTTTTCTTCTTTTGTCTCTCCTCCTCTGCATGCAGCCAACCGCCTGCATAACCAGTGACATCGTTAAAGAGAGTTACGGTACAAAGACTCACAGAGCCCTTTTGGCAGTAAGAGTCTCTCCGATAGGTGTATTACGCATTTGACATTAATATTACAAATTACATGTGTGTATTTATATGTATGACTGCACTACCTTGTCTTACCCTGCCAGTGAGTCTTTCATAAGTTTGAAGTAATGTAGTAAATTAAGTAGCAAAGGTTATGCTATGATAGTTAATACAGACCTCATATGTTAGGATACCAAGGAGGATCAGGGCGGAGGCTGTAGCCAGCATCTGCACCGGGAGGGTGACCGCCGGCTGTGTTACCCCAGCTTTGGCTGTCTGTCTCTGGGCCTCGGGTGGAGCTGCCCCTGGGCAGTTGTCTGGTTGGTCTGGAGGTACAGCAGTAAGTGATACGAGTAAGGATTGTTGGAGTGTTTAGTTACAAACTACAGCTTAATGGTGATGATATTTCTGATATAATATATTATGCTTAGAAGTTGTACTGAAAATAAACAAGTGTTAAAACATACACAGGTTTTAAGTCAAACATAATAATGAACATAAGTAAACATATTGTTACAGTAATAATTCTTCATAATAGATGTAGCCAGACTTTTGTTTAGACCAGCTCAAAACCTCTAGACAGCCTTATGCCTATTTATTTGCATGGTAAACACATGCAAAGCCTGTTAACCTCAGGTTCCCCAGCACTATTTAACTACCAGCAGATTAAAGAAAAACGTACAATGTTAAACAAATTCCAACATATCCTAGGTACAGGATGTTTGAATCAGTGACATTATTGTGGTGTTGCTCTGAGGTGCAGTATTGAGTCATGTGGTGCCTGGTTGTTTTTTTCCTCTCCCGTACCGATAACATGGATCAGGGTTCCGTTCCCACTGACTCGGAGGAACGGCGGCGGGAAAAGGATCTCAAACACGCAGCGGTAGAGGTCCGTGTCCCTCCCCCGGAGACCAGACACGTTGAGGCCCACGCGGCCACTCATCAGCTGGGCTCCACAGCGCACCTCCCCCTTGGAGGCCACCTGGAGCTCAGACTGGCTGGCGGTAAAGGAGGATGAGCAGACCTCCTGTCGGCCGTGCAGACCTTTGAACAGGGTCAAACGCAGGTGCCTGGGATCAAGATGGGCGGAGCGTTGGGGCTGGAGCTGGGAGGGATGATGGAGGGAGCAGAAGAGGTTGACCGTTCCGTGGCCGACTACACGATAGGGCTGGCTCACGCTAAGAGCTGTGGGGGAGAAACAAACACAATGCCAAAGGTCTGGAAAGGGCATTATTTTTTGTGGTATGTATCATTACCCTGCTCTGTTTTTTCTGGGGAGAGTGAAAGAAAGAAAGAAAGAAAGAAAGAAAGAGAAAAAAGAAAGAGAAAAAGAAAGAAAGCCAGGGCTCAGATGGAAGGGTAGAAGGAGAAAGAGAAGAGAATAGGAGGAGAGGAAAGGAAAGAGTGACTGAACAATGAAAGAGGAGAGCTTAAATAGAGTTTAAATAGAGTTTAAATAGAGCTTAAATAGAGTTTAAATAGGGTTTAAATAGAGTTTAAATAGAGTTTAAATAGAGCTTAAATAGAGTTTAAATAGAGTTTAAATAGAGTTTAAATAGAGTTTAAATAGAGCTTAAATAGAGTTTAAATAGAGCTTAAAAAGAGTTTAATGGAGCGACAGACCAGGAAGAAGAGAAGTTCCCCACAGATTCACTCAGACTCACATTAACAGACAGGACCATTTCCTCTTCTCTCTACCTGTACCTCTACCCCCACCTCCTCAATATGAACGATTCCAACATCATTCATACACACACACACACACACACACACACACACACACACACACACACACACACACACACACACACACACGCACACACACAAACACACACACACAAACAGGTACTCACACACACACAGAGAGACACACTCATCCTCCTCAGAGACGTGGACGGGTTGTGATCCAGCCATGTGTGGGTCGGCGCTCTACTCACCATGCCGGGCCGGGACCAGCAGACAGAGGAACACCAACAGGTCCAGTAGCATGGTGCTGGAGCAGGTGAACCCACTATACTCCACTATACTCTACTATACTCCACTTTAGTCCACTGTACTCCACTATACTCCACTATTCTCCACTATACTCCACAATACTCTACTCCACTTTACTCCACTTTACTCCTCTGTACTCCACTATACTCCACTATTCTCCACTATACTCCACAATACTCTACTATACCCCACTTTACTCCACAATACTCTACTATACCCCACTTTACTCCACTGTACTCCACTGTACTCCACTATACTCCACTATACTGCACTGTACTCTTCTGTACTCCCCTCTAACTTACTACGCCCTACTTTAGGATACTCAGTACTGGTCCAGACACTCCAGAGCTAAGTTCTTCTTGAGTTGTGTCAGCTTAGAGGGAAATCAGCCCGGTGACACCTGTGACAGTTTGATCTAACTGACGACTCTGAGAAAACGCTATGCTTCGTCCGCCGCTAACGAGAAGATACCATCCACTCTCATACTGTCTAAGAGCTTTATAAGAGTTTCATTTTAACCACAGAAAATAGGTGACGTTGAATTGACAAGCCGAGAAATGGCTTTTCCGCTTAGAGAGGCAAAAACCAAAGGTGAAGGCATTTTTGAGACGTCAGCCGTTTTGGTTTTGTTTGACGCCATGAGCAGGTTTAGCCCTTTGGAGGGGTGAGGGCTTGAAGATGGATTGTCATTACACTTCTTAAAATGAAAACCTTTGATCATTGACAGTTCTGTCCAAAAAAATATGCATATCAACAAAGTGTTCATTTGACATGTGAGGCGTAAGGATTGTTCCTTATTAAGGGCCTTATACTTTTTAGGAGTGCGGCAGGAAATACTGAAACCAACAGCCTTTCGCGTTATTGAATACCTTTCCGGTAATAACCGTCTGGCAGAGGCGGAGCTGGTAACACGGTAATTTACCAGTCCCAGATGTCAAATCCACTCTCATGACAGGTTATAGCAAAGTGATCATATTTTTTTAGTTTATTGATTGGCAGATGAATTTGTTTTGTAGTTCATTGGTCATACACAGGGACACTATATCACAAGGACACTTTACGAAGATAACACAAATTAACACACTTCATAAGTATGAAATATGATGGTAATCCAAGTACGCAAATAATAATGAATAATAATACAATGTCTACTTGAGGAATTGGTAGGCCAGGCTTGTTACCACAGCAAAAGAGGGAAAGAGAGGGTGCAACAAGTTTACCAAAGTAGGTTGTTTTGCTTTTTAAAAGTTTAAAAGCTTTTTGGAGGCAAATCCAACACCACTGAGCTTAATGAATTTCCGTAAGCCCACTAAGCCGTTTGACCATTAGTGCAAGACTGCAAACGCTTGTCTTTCCTCTCAAATATTCATTAAACCCGATTTAAAAAATCTATGAGGAAAATAAAGGGAACATTGTGAGGAACAAAATAATCGAAGACAGTCTAGAAAAAGAGCCACACATTTGAAAAACACAAGGAGGCCGAGAATTTGACTCGACAAGAAATAGTGTGTGCTATTGCAGCTCTTAACCAGTAGGGGTCAGGCTAAACTTTGAAAAGTGGCCCCCATCCTGAAGCAGTTGAAATGTATGTTATGGGAAATATAGGTCATGGTCCCTGGACCTCAGCTCCCATCACAGTCAGCCACATCATGCATACACCATGCACGTATGATGATAGATACACATGGAGTAAGCTGACATAGGGAACTTTCTAGTTGGTGGATTTCAAACATTAGAGCTATACAGTACAAACTATAATTGTGTTTTTAAAGCTAGAGTTTCTATATATAATCAATATAGCCAGGCCTGTTTCATATTGCAGGGCTATGCAGGGCTATGTTAAAAAGGGCTATGCTGGGCTATGTTATGAAGGGCTATGCAGGGCTATGTTATAAAGGCCTATGTTATAAAGGGCTATGCAGGGCTATAGTATAACGGGCTATGCAGGACTATGTTATAATGGGCTATGTAGGGCTATGTTATAATGGGCTATGCAGGGCTATGTTATAAAGGGCTATGCAGGGCTATGTTATAAAGGGCTATGCAGGGCTATGTTATAAAGGCCTATGTTATAAAGGGCTATGCAGGGCTATGTTATAAAGGCCTATGTTATAAAGGGCTATGCAGGGCTATGTTATAAAGGCCTATGTTATAATGGGCTATGTAGGGCTATGTTATAAAGGCCTATGTTATAATGGGCTATGTAGGGCTATGTTATAATGGGTTATGCAGGGCTACGTTATAAAGGGCTATGCAGGGCTATGTTATAAAGGGCTATGCAGGGCTATGTTATAAAGGGCTATGCAGGGCTATGTTATAAAGGGCTATGCAGGGCTTTGTTATAAAGGGCTATGCAGGGCTATGTTATAAAGGGCTATGCAGGGCTATGTTATAAAGGGCTATGCAGGGCTATGTTATAAAGGGCTATGCAGGGCTAACCGAGGGAAAGGTAACAAACACCGTCACCAAGCGAATATAAATGTGGGTCAATTAAACAGCATTTAAGAGGATTGACAAGCATAACGTCTTTGATTGAATAGAATAGCTTAAAAGATATAGCAAGCACACTCCAGCCTGTGGCACTGTGAGTTAAATGTCAATAGCTTCTTCACCCTGAGGTGTGCAATCATGAAATTCCTGTCATGCACCATTCAACCTCCCTTGTTTTGTGTACGGGCGTTATTTTTGTGAAATAACACTGTACAGATTTTTTGCAATATTTTCCTATGACAAAACGGATTAAATGTCAATAGCTTCCTCACTATGAGGTGGTCAAACATGAAATTCCTGTCATGCACCATTCAACCTCCCTTGTCTATTCTACAGGCATTACGTTTATGAAATAACACTTTGTTGATTTTTTATCAATATTTTCCTATGAAAAAAAAGATTAAATGTCAATAGCTTCCTCACTATGAGGTGTGCAAACATGAAATTCCTGTCATGCACCATTCAACCTTCCTTGTCTATTGTACGGGAGTCATTTTTATGAAATAACATTTAGCTGATTTTTATCAATATTTTCCTATGAAAAAACTGATTAAATGTCAATAGCTTCCTCACTGGGGATGAAATTCCTTTCATACACCACGAACCTCCCTTGTCTTGTGTACGTTATTTTTGTGAAATAACACTGTTCAGATTTTGTATCAATATTTTTCTATGA
The DNA here is from genome assembly GCA_017639675.1 of Aplochiton taeniatus. Taxonomy (NCBI): domain Eukaryota; kingdom Metazoa; phylum Chordata; class Actinopteri; order Galaxiiformes; family Galaxiidae; genus Aplochiton; species Aplochiton taeniatus. Next base: position 2,404,681 of record CM030190.1, read on the forward strand.
GAAAACAGGTTAAGAAGACGGGCCAGCTATAGCACGACTGAACCTCATGAAACACCACAACACTCATTCAATTAGACTTCATGTATAAGATTGACGCAAATATTTAATAAAGTGAATATTTTTATCAGTTTTTTTTAAGTGGGTCACCGACCTTGTTCACAGACTAAACTGCAGGCTGGTTGGGTTTCTACAGACAGTGGTGCTGTAGGCTGGTTGGGTTACAGACAGTGGTGCTGTAGGCTGGTTGGGTTATTAGGTAGTGGTGCTGTAAGCTGGTTGGGTGACATACAGTGGTGCTGTAGGCTGGTTTGGTTTACACAGACAGTGGTGCTGTAGGCTGGTTGGGTTGTGTCTATATGGTGTCTAAAACACAGTCTCCACTATCAGTGACCTTGAGTGTCTGTCTGGGGAAGTCTACATCTAACACTCAACCTCTTCTGTCTGTCTGCTTGCCTGCCTGCCTTTCTTTCTTTGTCTTTTCCCTTACCAAATTATCTCTGTTAAATCTATGGGTATGAGTGTGTGTGTGTACAGTCGTGGTCAAAAGTTTTGAGAATGAAACAAATATTAATATTCACAAAGTCTGCTGCCTCAGTTTTTATTATGGCACTGTGCATACACTCCAGAATGTTATGAAGAGTGATCAGATGAATTGCAATTAATTGCAAAGTCCCTCTTTGCCATGAAAATGAACTTAATCCCCCAAAAACATTTCCACTGCATTTCAGCCCAGCCACAAAAGGACCAGCTGACATCATGTCAGTGAATGTCTCGTTAACACAGGTGAGAGTGTTGACGAGGACAAGGCTGGAGGTAACTCTGTCATGCTGATTGAGTTAGAATAACAGACTGGAAGCTTTAAAAGGAGGGTGGTGTTACGGTAAGCAGCCGATCTACAAAACTGAACCCCAAGTGCAAACACTGAAATAGGAGGCCGGAGAGTTTAGATGGCGGAACAGAGTTTAATAGCACATGAGGCGGATTTCAACTGGGATGGAATGCTGGCAGGTTGGGCAGTGAAAGGGAGATCCAGGAAGCGGGTCCAAGGAAACCAAGCACGGGGAACAGCGGAGCAGGTGAGGCGAGAGAGGTGGCTGAGCGCGGCTGGCAGGTAACGGGCTGAATACTGGTCCTGGCACAGGAGACAAAAAGTAAGCATAGGCAAAATATATCCACAGGTAACTGTCCTAGGTAGACAAAGGGTTTAGGCTGTAGCGTTTACCACACGAGGTAGTCTGACAAACTGGCGATGAGTGGGAGTGATGACCGGTCTTTTATACTGAGTCAGGGTTGTAGTAGATTGGGATGAACGGGTTGCAGCTGTGGAGCATTAGTGGCTGGAAGGAGGAAGTAGGTTGGCCACGCCCAGCCAGGGAGCACATAGAAAAACACGGGGACATCCACACGGGGAAAAAACCAGCAGGTAACAAATCCTAACAGGTGGTGCTTGAAGTCATTGGTCTACCTCTGTTAACCATGGTTACCTGCAAGGAAACACGTGCAGTCATCATTGCTTTCCACAAAAAGGGCTTCACAGGCAAGGATAATGCTGCTAGTAAGATTGCACCTACATCAACCATTTATCGGATCATCAAGAACTGGAAGGAGAGAGGTTCAATGGTTGTGAAGAAGGCTTCAGCGCGCCCAAGAAAGTCCAGCAAGCGCCAGGATCGTCTCCTAAAGTTGATTCAGCTGCGGGATCGGAGCACCACCAGTCCAGAGCTTGCTCAGGAATGGCAGCAGGCAGGTGTGAGTGTATCTCCACGCACAGTGAGGCGAAGACTTTTGGAGGATGGCCTGGTGTCAAGAAGGGCAGCAAAGAAGCCACTTCTCTCCAGGAAAAACGTCAGGGACAGACTGATGTTCTGCAAAAGGTACAGGGATTGGACTGCTGAGGACTGGGGTAAAGTCATTTTCTCTGATGAATCCCCTTTCCGATTGTTTGGGGCATCCGGAAAAAAGCTTGTCCGGAGAAGAAAAGGTGAGCGCTACCATCAGTCCTGTGTCCTGCCAACAGTAAAGCACCCTGAGACCATTCATGTGTGGGGTTGCTTCTCAGCCAAGGGAGTGGGCTCACTCACAATTTTGCCCAAGAACACAGCCATGAATAAAGAATGGTACGAAAACATCCTCCTAGAGCAACTTCTCCTAACCATCCAACAACAGTTTGGTGACGAACAATGCCTTTTCCAGCATGATGGAGCACCTTGCCATAAGGCAAAAGTGATAACTAAGTGGCTCGGGGAACACAACATTGACATTTTGGGTCCATGGCCAGGAAACTCCCCAGACCTTAATCCCATTGAGAACTTGTAGTCAATCCTCAAGAGGTGGGTGGACAAACAAAAACCCACAAATGTTGACAAACTCCAAGCATTGATTATGCAAGAATGGGCTGCCATCAGTCAGGATGTGGCCCAGAAGTTAATTGACAGCATGCCAGGGCGTATTGCAGAGGTCTTGAAAAAGAAAGGTCAACACTGCAAATATTGACTCTTTGCATGAACTTAATGTAATTGTCAATAAAAGCCTTTGACACTTATGAAATGCTTGTAATTATACGTCAGTATACCATAGTAACATCTGACAAAAAGATCTAAAAACACTGAAGCAGCAAACTTTGTGAAAACCAATACTTGTGTCATTCTCAAAACTTTTGACCACAATTGTATGTGTATGTTCCACTATGCAGTGACCATGAACGCGTTAGTAGCCTATCAAGCCCGGAAGAATAGACGCCTCTTTGACCCAATCTCTGCCTCTCTCTGTCTCAGTCTCACATGACATCTCTCTCTCTCTATTATGTGTATTAATGGTAACTAAATATTAAACATAACCTACAAACAAATCAGAGGAGAAGAATAACTTCAGGTGGATGCTCTAAAATCTAGATGAGAATTATTTAGGTGTTCTTACACAAGGTCAATTTCAGATTGGCGGATGAGCTTTTGGGGGGGAGGAGGAGGGGGTTGCTACGCTGAATGGGATGGACAGGAAACGACCACACGGGAACGCGCGTGTAACTGGAATCGCGCTCCTGGCTGATATTTTTTTTGGTACAGTATGGAGCTAAAAAAAATCTGCCTGCCTGTACCGTGCAGTCAGAAAGCTAGTTAGGGAGTCGGCAAACGGCGGTGCCCACCGTTCACTAGACAACAAGGCCGACTCATTTTTTACAACACTGCCCCTGCTATCTCATTGTTCCACGGCTAGTCCATTGATTTCGTCGATTTCTCTAGGATCCAACGAGGAAAACAGCAGGTTTCTACCGGTAAGTGGGATATATCTTCCCCGAGTGGATTTCAAGCTAATTGTATTAAATCGACGCAGCGTAATCCTACTACATGTTTCAACATGTTGATTTGATTACCAGACAACATCGATGTTAAGACTTATCAAGCAAGAGCGATTATCGCCTTACATTTCTAACCCAATAGGGAAATCCTGGGTGACACATCTGGCGTTTATGACTTCGATTCGTAAAGTGTGGTATTTTGCTACATCGCTGATATGAACAGCTCCATTGCACTCTCGGAGTATATTGCTGAGTATAATTTCATGTGCAACATATATCTTTCTTGCGTTAAAGTAAGAAATACTCGGGACCCGCTATTCCTGAAAATGGGAGCTCCAATGCGGTATTGATACACGAGAGGGCCAGCCAGGCAGGCTGATGGGGATACCGCGGTTAGAGAGGCCTTTATGGAAAATATTGTGAACGCTGTATCATGGTTAAATGTTCTTGCCAGTTTAAAACTGGCACAGTCGATATTCCCTGTCATAGCCCCGGGTAGTGGTTTCGTACCAGTCCTCCGCGGGCCTCTAGCCCAGACTAAAACACAACAATGATAGCCCCTAGGCGTGGCGTGGCATTGATATGGGCGTGTTCTTTAAAACCATGACATATTTCTCAAAAGCCGCGTGTTTTGCAGCCACAGGAGAGGGCTTGCTTTAAACCGAGCGGCTTTGCGCAATAAAAAGAATGATTTAATGATCCTCTTTGTCGAAAGGATAATTCGTATTCGCAGTGCTCTCGCTACACCCTTGCTTACTGCATTACCCCTATGTTCTAGATCTAGAATACCTAGTCAGCGCCTGCATCGGTCTCTTACCTAGGCTACCGACATGGCACAGCTACCGTTTACCGTTCATGAATTAATAGCAGAATGTAGGCCTGTCGGTGCTACCCCTTCATGTTATACCGTGTAGGAACCGGGGTAATGTAGGCCAAGTCCCCAGCAGAGACCGCTAGACATGTCGCCATGTATATAAACGGAAGATGTGACCGTGGCCCCTTATGAGTCAAGGCTGTCAGCAGCATCACACATGACTGAGTGACAGGCTAGCTGCGGTTAACCGCAAAACTTCCGGTTGTGTAATGGTCTCTAGTCTCCTAGGAAACTCCAAAATAGCTGAATAACCACCATGTGATGAGATTTAAACAATTACCGAGCTAGAGGAGTAGTTTAGGACACTGGCCACTCCCCCTTTTGTCTGCTTGCCTCATATAAAGCACTTTGAATGGCCTATGGCCACAGAATGTGCTAAGCAAATAACTTTGCATTCCCTCCCAGTGCACTGAGAGATTGACAGGGCTTTCTGCTGGAAGGCATCGCCTCAGGGTTGAATCTGTAATTGGGCCAGTGTGAAGGAATTATGACACATTTAAGGGTGGGGGTGAGGGTGGGGGTAGGGTCCAGGCTGGTGGCTCTTTACATGGCATCGTAGAGCTAACTAGGTGAATGTCTGCAGGTGTATGTGGGTCACTAAGACTCGCCGTGCTTAATGAACCTGGTATGCTCTGTACATTGGTCCTTATGCCTAGGCTTTGATATGCAGCAGACAGTGTGCAGTAGATTACAGTGCAGTGTGTTTAGTGCACCGTGCAGTGAAGTGTGTCCTAAAAAGCCTGATTTGAACCATATACAGTGCAGTATTATGCAATGGGGTGTGTTCAGTGGAGTGTGTGTTTTGAGCAGTGTGTAGGGTGTTGTGCGGTGTGTTTTGTGTGTATCATGCAGTGTGGTGTATATTGTGCAGTGTGGTGTGTGTAGTGTGTAGTATGCAGTGTGTGCACTGTGCAGTGTGTTGTGTGTGTAAGGCAGTGTGCTGTACGGTGTGTATCGTGCAGTGTGGTGTGTATCGTGCAGTGTGGTGTGTATTATTCAGTGTGCAGGGTGTGGTGTGTGTGTGTCTTATGCAGTACGGTGTGT
>CM030190.1:2417393-2419893 GCA_017639675.1 Aplochiton taeniatus
GTGGCTACAGGCTAACATGCCTTGGTGGCTAAAGGCTAACATGCCTTGGTGGCTACATGCTAACACCGAAACTAAGTCACATGCTAGCTGCCAGGGACCAGACAGGGGCTAATCTGGTAGTCTATGGTGGTAGTAGAGGGACTAGAACTACCATACTGGGAATTTTGGGGTAATATAGCGTTGCCGTGGGGGACCAGGTGCCCCTTGCCCTGGTCTCTCTGCTGATGACAGAGGTCAGCAGGAAGTGATGAGGTAGTACAGGGATCAGTGTTTAGAACACCAATAACAGCACTCTGTTCTGGTCAGAACCAATCACATCACTCTGTTCTGGTCAGAACCAATCACAGCACTCTGTTCTGTTCAGAACCAATCACATCACTCTGTTCTGGTCAGAACCAATCACAGCACTCTGTTCTGTTCTGTAAACTGCTGTCTGTTCTTCTCTGTTTTAGTTTGTTGTATAATACTATATTTACTGAATTCTGTTGCTAAATTCGATTCTGTTCTATTCTATTCTATGTTGTTTTCTTGCAGAGGACCCAAAGGATTTGTGGCTATTGTGACAAAAATAGAGCGCAGTATTTAGTGTTTACATCAGTTTGTGTTTGTGTGCTTCCTGCCAAAGATATGACAGGATAGTATCATGTTACATACTGCAGCTGGTAAGCTAGACATACCCCCCCCCCCCCTCACACACACACACATCCAAGGCCTGTACTGTACGCTACTTCCTGTGGAAAGGTTATTCCCAACAGTCCGGTTTGGTGTGTGTGTGTGTGTGTGTGTGTGTGTGTGTGTGTGTTTCTAGCATCAGGGCTGTACGTCCTGCAAGCTACAATTACAAGTACGTCCTGCAAGCTACAATTATAAGACCGAATGAGACTACGTCTCTGTAGCAGCAGGCAATGAAAAATAAAATAAAATAAAACAGCAAAACAAAAAGAAAAGGAAACATTACAAATACACAAATAATACACTTGCCATACAATCCAATACACAATACAGTCCATCCCATACAAATCCCCACAGCTGCCAGTCCTCCATGTGTTCAGCACCAATGCTTCCTCTCTGTCAAATGCAGTTAACTGGACTTTGGACGGATTTGCAAACTTGTGAGATGGATTAGATGGCCAGTTGGGGAAGTCCCCCTTGGCCTCTAGGCTGCTCCGGAGTTCAGGCTGCGGCCAACGGCGCGAAGACGAGGAGGAGGAGGGCGTTGTTTCGGGCCATTCCAGGGGGAATGCCCCCCACCAGCAGCAGTGCACTCCAAACAATGCACCGCTGTCTCCACCGGGCCAAGCAAGGGCGTCCTCTTACTCGGACCCAATCAATCTATTGTACCGTACTGTACAGTTGTAGTGTAGGACAGAATGTACCGCTAGTTTGCTAGCTGCACTCTTGGTTTAACCTATGTGTCTCGCTAGTTAGTTAGCTTCCCTGTGGAGTCTAATCCTGTATGTCCTGCTAGTTAGCTAGCTTCACTGTGGAGTCTAAACCTGGATGTCCTGCTAGTTAGCTAGCTTCACTATGGAGTATAATTATGTATGTCCTGCTAGTTAGCTAGCTTCACTATTGGTTTAACTTGTATGTCCTGCTACCTAGCTAGCTTCACTATCGAGTCTAATCTGGATGTCCTGCTAGCTACCTCACTGTTGCTTTAAAAATAGTACATGATGTTGCTCTAGTCCAGTTAGAACCAACAGCGAGGCGAGCTTCCAAACAGCGGGAGTATTGGCTCTGACCTAGTGAGGCGAGGCTGCAGCTTGGACACAGGAAATGATGTAATGGATCGACTGGTTCCTCAGGGAAATGATGTAAGGCTACTTGTTCTCTGAATAGACTCTCTATATCACTCTCACGGCAGGAGAACAAAAGAAACAGAGAAGAAACTTGAGCGCTGATGGAGAAATAGACATACATTGATATAAGGAAAGGAGAGGAGAGAGAAAGAAAGAAAGCAAGAAAGACTGTAAGTGAAAGAGTAAGTGTTATCGATTCCTGCGTAGCCTTAAAGGCTGGACAGTGGAGTAGGGAGAGACAGCACTGCATTGGAATCAATGTGAATCTACAGGATCAGTCAGTGATCCCTGTCATTATGGGGCTAAATCGGCGAGTCCTATACGGGCAGGAAGCCAATGACCTTATATGGACCTAAATCATGGATAAATAAGAATCATAGTCCCAATGATTCTAAATGGATCTGAATCAGTGAGTCATAAAAGACAGTAGTCCCAATGATTCTAAACGTGTCTGAATCATTACTGAATATGTCTATAAAACACTGTCATATATGGCATATTGCGTATGTATCTGGGTAAAAGCCTCATACAAATAATAAAAACACCAGTTGGGAATTGACCCTTTATTTGGGCTCAGGAAGATTTTTAAAGCCCCTAAGCTAATGGCTAAGAGCTAAAGGCTAAAAGCTAAAGGCTAAAGTCTAAAGGCTAACGGTAATGCTCTCTGATCGTTAAAAGCAAAAGGCTAAAAATCGAATGTA